>LGRX02008023.1:0-27212 GCA_001247695.2 Cymbomonas tetramitiformis | reverse complement strand
TTACTGTTGTTCTTGATTAATCACGGAGAGACTGACTTACCCCCCTCACTATAAGGTGGGGGGCCTGTCTCTTGTTGTCCCCCTTCGGAGAGGAGTGTCACACGCAGCATCAGTCATCGGTAGCTCGGAACACACAGAAGCATAAAACCCTCTAAGCCTTTTATGTTATTATCTTAGTATTCCGAAAGCGAGTGTTCACTGACTTCACGTTCTGTGATAGATATATATCTCACTCTATGTATATATCCCCCACCAGCCAGAGAATCTCACTTCTCATCAGGTTACGGGTCACCACCTCTTTTGGTGGCACTTTCTTTTTGGGGTTGCTAATTTCCGTCTCGCCGAACGTACCGGTCACCACAGACTCGTCACCTTATCGACTACCACGTCTTCACGGACTTCACCACGCCGTGATTTTTTCTCGCGACAAACAAGTTTAAACCACAGATTCGTTTCCTGATTAACGACCAATTCACCACTCAAACATGTCTACTTCATCAACCAAACCACGCGGAGTACTTAGGGGTTTGCTCACCCCGAAGCCATCTTCGCCCGCGACTTCTACGCGTTCGGTGTCCGGTGGTGCTACGCCACCTCTCGCTGAACCTGCGGTCGTGGAAGCGACCCAATTTTGAGCACAAACGATGGGTTTGTACGAGAGAAGCCTACCCATCGCGAGATTCGGCCCATGGACTTCCTCGAGAATTCTACCACTCTCCGCAACACCCCCTACCGCGCTTCTACGCGTGGGGTGTTGTCCGACGCTCTCACCAAGACCTTTGACTACGCCGACAATGTGATCGACATCCTCAAGGCGCGTGGTTACCAACCCAAGGCCTCTGGGGTCACTTTGGAGGGTAGTGGTGCGCGGGAGGATTTCCTCGCACTGCGTTCGGCCATGATCGCCGTCCTCGACTCCGTCAATTCCGTCGAGACCGCCAAGATCTTCGACCTCGAGTTGGCCTACGCCTCTTATCACTACGACGTCAACTACATGGTCTTCACGATGCCTATTCTAAAAATATTACGGTGGGTATACCCACCGTAACACCAAACTTTGCAAGCTCGTACCGACCGCACAAGTAGGTTGCGGGGGTTAAACATATGGATTTTCTGTGACCCAAGAGGTTGATTAAAGGACGGAAAACTTAATTTACACGACTCCGATAAGTTTTGGGCACATTACACAACCTTGAAGTTGGGGAAATAACGGTGGGTAGGAAACTTCACTTACGGTGGGTATACCCATTCAACTTTATTTGCAGACTTCTGCAGCTTGGTATAACATCAATATACTTATTTTTTCGATATGTACTTTGATTTTGGTATATAACCGACGTACCTTTTGGTACAATATGTGCTGCCACCTCGCAGACCTCCGACACTTGCACATTCAAAATCAGGTACTATGCACACCAAATATACTATATACACAGTGCATTCCGATGATATTAGGGTTTGGGTATTTGGGTTCGTTTGGCCCGTTATCAAGTCATTTCTGGCGCATGTGGAGGCTCCATAGAGATTCACGGGAGTGTCTAGAACAAGTTGGTCACTGGTGACATGCCGTGATTCGCACCCAATCATCGGTAATTATTGATATCCTTCGGGTGGGTATACCCACCGTAAGCACCTCTTACGGTGGGTATACCCACCCTTCGTAGAATAGGCAACGATGTTATCCGTCTTGCTTCGTGGAGGAGCCCTCGCCATCTACCACACCGCCGCCAAACGTTATCCCTTTGACGGACGCGCTCTCCTCCTTCGTCTTCACTTCGAGGTGGAGGGCATTCACCGATCCGACAAGGGCGCCTACATGGAGAGCATGCGGTCCTTGCGCGTGGATGAGCGCGAGGACCCACAACACGTCATCGACAAGTTCCGTAATTTGGCGGACAAGCACCGCCAGTACCACGCTGACTTCTCCGACTCCGCCCACGTCGAGACGTTCCTCGTGGTGCTTGAGAAGTCCGCCGACGAGTCCCCCTACGAGGTCCCCCTATACCAGAGCATCATTGAGGACCTCTACACCAACGACTACACCCCCTCCTTCGACACCGTCGCCCTTCGCGTCCGCCGCGTTTGGCAGCGCGACGGCGTCAGCAGGCTCGCTCGATTCCCGACCCCTAGCGTGCCTGACTCTGGTGGTGCCGGATTGGGCAAGTCTGGTGGTGCGAAGGCTTACTCCTTTCGCCCCAAGACTGTGCACCCTGCTGTTGGTGATTGGGCTTCGGGCCCTGGCCCCTACCATAATTGGCAGGGGCAAGGCCACCCGTGCCTGGTCTGTTTCAGGATGTGGGGGCTGACCGACGTGCACGAGGCCAGCAAGGGGTTATGCCCCTACGTGTGCAAGGCCGCGTTTTCGGACGGCCGTGCCTTGCCTGCGGCTTGCGACCCTCCGCCGCGGCCCGACCCTCAGCATCGTGCACCGGCAGCAGCGGCTAATCCGCAACAGCCGGCGTCGGCTTTCACGTTTCAACTGCTGCATGATTTGGCCGCCGCCCTTCCTGACCCTCTGGACCAGCCCGCTGAGGTGGAGCCGCTTGACTCGCTGTCTGCGGACGACGATGAGCCCTTCGACCCCAACCTCACCATGATTGCGGGCTACGACGAGATCGACGAAGACGATGAAGATTGGCCAGCTTTTGCTGAGGGCCCCGTGTGGATTCCGGGGCTCACGCGCTACGTTCCGTAGACAGTATTGTGTAGTCTTGCTCCGCTTCAATCTTGGTAGCATGAATTGTAAAGGGTTCCTTAGGGTTCATGATGTAGGATGGCCGGCAGGCCTTTGTGACACTGCTTTCTGTTTCCACCTCTCTCCTTCTGGAGGAGGTGGTGTCACGGAGAGACTGACTTACCCCCCCCACTATAAGGTGGGGGGCCTGTCTCTTGTTGTCCCCCTTCGGAGAGGAGTGTCACACGCAGCATCAGTCATCGGCAGCTCGGAACACACAAAAGCATGAAACTCTCTAAGCCTTTTATGTTATTATCTTAGTATTCCGAAAGCGAGTGTTCACTGACTGCCGTTCTGTGATAGATATATATCTCACTCTATATATACACCAGCCACCAGCCAGACGACTTGCATCTTGCCAGCCGACCGATAATAAAACCCCCAAGTTATTTTATTATCTCATCTTTTTGACTGCGAAACCCGTGTGCGTCACTGCACAGCTTTCTTTGCCTGCGTGCATATATATATTCACTATATATATATATTTCACACTTTCTTTCAAAAGGAGGGAAACGCAAAAGGGGGAAAATAGGGGGAGGAGGGGGGGAAAGGGGAGAAAAGGAGGAGAAGGATATATGACATGACATGACATGACATGACAATCACATGTCATGTCATGTCATGTCATGTCATGTCATGTCATGTCATGTCATGTCATGTCATGTCATGTCATGTCACATGGATGTCATGTCATGTCATGTCATGTCATGTCATGTCATGTCATGTCATGTCATGTCATGTCATGTCATGTCATGTCATGTTCATCATCTTGGTGACACACACAGTATTTCTATTCCCCTTCGCTTGCTTCAAGAACCGAGTTCATGCTTGCCTGTCGCTGTCGTGTGCTGTCGTGTGACCGTCGCGTGAACACGAAGGGGTACTTGTATGGTAAAAAACTCGACGAGACTAAGACTGACGCTGACGACTATGCAGTATCATTGTTGCTCGCAGTGAGAGAATTCCTTTTGTTGGAGGAAACGCATAGCTTTATATATCCAAAGCAAGTCGTGTCGTCTGTATACTTCCCATGAAATAAGAAGAGCTTATGGCTCCGCCAGCAACGGATGACGTCGGTCGTTCTTATCTATATAGCGAAGCTCCCGGCAGCGCAGAGGGCAAGAGACGTCCCCGTAGTGAGACTCCCTCCGATGATACACCATCAGCGAGGTACCGTCCCGGCAGCCACATAAAGGACGCTCGCAAACCGCTGATTATGTTGAAAACTCTGGGTCTATAATTGTGCCCAAGATTTAAAATCTTGTTTTGCTGTTTCGATAACTCACATCGTTATCTCTTGTTCTGTCCGCAGTCCTGGTGTAGAGAATTCCCCCGGCTTAATTCGACGTACCGGCATAAAAACACCGCCAAGTGTTCGTGCACCAAACAGTTCAGGATCTCCTGCACCAGCCCTACCCAGGAAGTTGGGGTCAAAACTTACTCCAGAAACTCTGGACCGATGGGGCTCTGCGCTCAGCAATATGCAAGATCTTGATAGTGTGGTAGAATCTCTCTCCGCAGTGTTAAGTGACGCAGTATACCTCGAGCCAGATGTCTATGATACCCAACGAGAACTTCAGAAATACAAGGAGATAATCAAGGTATGCCCTTTGATAGCCGGATGAGTACGCACCGACAGGCTTCAGAGGTCATCGAAGTCAGAGTAAAGGTGTCTTGCTGCACAATAGCAGCCGCCTTCCCCCCCCAAAGGAAAGAGCAAAGCCACCTTAACTATTCCCCAAAAGTCCTGCACGAAGAAGGTGTTGCCTGTTCTGTAGGGCTTGAACTCGGAAAACCTGTCCAACTCTTAGATGCAAAATATATTCGTTCTCAGTGGCGGGTACGGTCCACACTTGAAAACGTTGCTTATCCACAGAATCTTCCACAGAATCGATTTGAGTTTCGGTCAGACTTGATCACTGCTTCTGCGTATTTTTACTAGTTGTATTCATGCTTGAGTTGACCAGGTGAAGGACAATAAAATAGCGACCGTCGAAGCGGAGCTAGAGCTAGCTCAAACTGAGCTCGCTATCTCAAGAGGGAAACAACGCAGTTTGGAGGAGGAGCTCCACTCTTCTGAGGCAGCAGCCGCAACGCTCAGACACGAGCAGGATAACAACGCAGGTGCGGGTCTCGCTGCAAGGGTTTGCATCTCCCAGTCAGGTGCTTTGTGTTGCATCTCCCTATTGGTTGTGCTGTCGAAAGCGCTGAAAACCGACGCATTTCACGGCTAGGTAGCTTATTCTCTGAGAATCTCTGCAAGTAGGTAAACCTTGCTTTCCTGTTTCCTTTGGTGTCATTCCCCATTGATGGCTGAGTATGTCACCGTGCTTTCACTGGGTGAATGCATTTGTATGCGAGCACTCTTATCTTGGGGTGTTGGTGTTGCAGTTGTCTTCAATATGCACTTCAATGAGCTGCTGTTAAAGGTGGGTGCTGTGCATTTCTCCTTTCCCCTTTGCGAACAGATAAGTTCACACTTTCGCAGAGCGTGGATGATGTGTCGTCAACTCGGATTATAGCTTTCACAGGAGAGTTTCAGGGTCCACAACGGCTTGGAGCAATGATCGTGCGAGCTCTGTTTTGTCTCAGTATTTGGCCTCATTCCATGTGCTACAAAATGGTTCTGAACCCAGGAGGAAGAGATTCGAAAACAAAGTGAGGAGCTGGAAAAGTTGAAAGGAATCATCGAGGTCCTTGAAAGCGGACGGAAGTGAGGAGTAGTCTAGATTAGTGGGAGCAATATTTTCCCTTTACATCAAGCGCGTTGCAAATTGAACAGAAGCAAACATACTCATGCCCGAGGGGACTAAGCATTCAATCTGCCTGCAGCTTTACAGAAGTAGATTAGAGAGGGTCGTCGACTTGAAGGTAGCATGGAAAAAAACTAAAGGATGTCCACGAATTTTATAGATGTCTATGTACGACATAAAGCACATCTTCATTATGACTCCATGCACTTGTAAACGATAGGAATTGAAGTATATATCATCTATACCACGTTTTGACATTTTGGGCTCTTGAAAAAGCAGCGTCGTTCATTGACGTTTATCCGAATTTATAGTTATATATCCGAGCGGTTCTATTCATTCCGATTTTTTATCGGACAGTACTACATGCAATAAAAGAAATAATAGATAATAAAAGCAATTTGACGACTTGGCTTATACCGATCCAAAAGCCGGAGTTGTCTATCTATTCCATGTCAATTGTATCGGTAAGAGAAATTCTTTCCTGATGAGATCTACCTACCGCCTACCGATTTTGATCTAGGGATAGCGACAATTGAATAACTCCGATTAACACGGCACCACCTATCGAGAGATCCGCAAAATTGCCAATAACACGTGTTTGCCGATCGAGAGATACGAATCACACGCCTTTATCTATCTCATGGGCGGACCACTTTTATCCCCCCAGCCCCCATAAGGCGGGGAGTGGATCCTCCTTCTATCACCTCTCGCCCCGAGGTGCCACATCCGCGAATATGCATCATCCCGCGAGTTTCAGCTCGATAATAAAAAACTGTGCATTTTTATTTTCGCATCTTATTGTTGCTTTACAGTTAAACCTTGAGTGCCACTGAACACGCATAGATACACCTTTTTCTCCTCATTATATATACATTGCGTATATCTAGGCTCCCATCAGGTTATGGGTCAATATCAATGGCCTGTGGTTGGTCTTCGCGTTTTCACTCGACGATTTTGATCCCGTGTATCTACTGGTTATGTTGTGGCTAGTCTAGCTATATGTGACCGGTAGGGCGAATCTAGCTCAGCGCCGTATCTTCCGTCCTTGGGCGGGACGGGTTGCCACCGACAGATATCGGCGACACGTATATATCTGGATCGAGTTTAGCTCCCACTACCTCGTGCGACAAATCTATAGCACGTCCGACTCGCCATGCCGCCCTCGACTCTCGGTCAGCAGCACCTTTCTGGCAACGAATTGGCTCCTGCGGCACGATTAATCGCTCCCCGTTCGTTCACGCAAATCCCGCCCCCCGTGATGTTGTCACGCCCATCCCGCCCAGCGCGATTGGCGTGAAATTATTATGTATGGTGTCGGAGGGGGGTGATTTTGGGGAAAATAATTTCTACCCCTCGCCCCATCGCTCCGTCGCTCAAGGCTAGGTATCGGAAACTTCCGATACCCGATATATCGATATATCGGTGATATTACTATTAGTCGATACCTTTTGATTGCGTTATCGGAATATCAATATCGACTAATAGCTCATTACGTAATATCGTTATCGACTGATAACACGGCATGCACATATCGTTATTAACTGATACCAAATCACCGATATATCGGGAAAATATCGCGGAATATTTGAATTTTGAGGGCCTGGCGCACCAACCGGCGGCTGATGCAAGCGTGGTGCAACCTGCTCCCACAGTCATGTCTAAAAGCACCTTAGTAGATAGCTTCCTAGATAGTGATAGTGAAGAGGAGGATGAGGCAGAGGCACTTCCTCCAGTGAAAACCAAGAAAGATGAGCTTAAGAAGTATCTTGCCCGTTGCAAATTGCTCACAAAAACGCCGACCTTTTAGAGTGGCGGAGGACGGCAGGCGTAGACCTACCATACATGTCCAAAATGGCAAGGGAGTTCTTGGCTGCGCCTACAAGCACCGCATGTGTATAGAGGGCCTTCACGGATTGCGGGCATACGTGCACGGCGACTTAAGGAAAAGCCTTACGTAAGGTATCATAGAGCACTCGCTCATGGCTTCAATGAACTAGCTAGATGGATATAATTTCATAAACCATAGACACCTTACACTCGGCGATAGAACTGGCTGAAAACAATATTGGGTGGTAATAGCTGTGTAGTTGGGTGGCAGTAATAGTCCGATATATTAGTATATTCGAATATCAGTATCGACTAATACATTTGTTTGTACATATCAGAATATTACTATCGACTAATACTTGAGTGGCTATTATCGGTATTACCTGATAAGCTTTTGGCAATATCGGTATTGACTAATAGCTCTTTTGTAACTATCGTTATCGACTAATAACACCTTGGACCAACCGATACCCTGCCTTGCCGTCGCTCCCAAAGTCTCTCAAAGTCGGTTCCCTGTCGGGAACCATTTCATGTCGATATATCTACTCGAGCTGTGCATGCAGCTTATGGGAGAAATTTCTGATGGCTTAACGCCATGATTACATATGGCCCGATTTCCGATGTAGTAGTTTTAGTGGGCCAACCTGTATAGCGCGTTACATGTCCTAAAAACTAAGTTTTGATTTATATAATTTAATTGAGCATACATCTCTCACCGGGCACATACCCTAAAGATCTAGCCCATCTCAACGGTCACGTTGTGCACACAAACCGATCAGATTATTACGGTGCGTGTCAAATTGATCGCGAAGTCACTTTTTTGCGGGCGTTGGAAGGATGTGAGTACACGAACTTGGCGCAATTCGGAAAGCGTATACCATCGCTTTGGGCGCCCATGCCATTGGACTATATCCGCAGGCTATACACTAGTATGCGCCGTAGAATGGAGGAATGCATCAAAGCTGGTTGCAAGAAAACAACTTATTAAGTGTACACATCATTTGCGAGTGTTCGTGCGGTAGGACCCGTGGATTTCGGCGTTTAAAGCGAAACGATATATGGGCAATGGTTTTGTGCTCATAACGATTATGCGGTTGATATAAGTGCAGGGTTTTAGGGAACTCGTAGCATCTACCACCTACCCTAATATATATGAAATATATCCATATGCACGGTGACGAAGGCGCGGAACCCTAATCCGTACACAGGTTGGCCCGTTAAAACTACGCTACACGTTTTCGGTGTACGCGAGTCACTTTAGCATTGCATCAAGCTGCAGGGTGTGATGCTAATGCCACTTGGTGGAAGGGTGCAGGGCCCACACATAGTTATAATTGCCCCACCACAATTCCGATCAAGCCCCCCTCCCCTCCGTGCATCAAGCCGCACGAAAACGCGCAACTTTTATGTATTTCACGCACTAGTCGTGTTACGCGTACTAGGGTGTAGGGTCACGACGCATATTCTGCCCATAGGACTTTATCGAAAATTTGCTACATGCATGTTGACAAGACCGACAGACGTTGCACATGCAACCCTGAAATATGACCAGAAGCGCGCGGTCTAGCCTACACAACATTTTGTCAAAGTGTCACCCCCATCCACACGTCACCACGTGCAACGCAACACTACATTAATTCATAATCAATTCGGGGAGCATGCAATAAATCGGAAATAATTACGGTGCATCCCCAGTCACTAGTGGCACCCAAATCCGCCACCGACAATCCGACAAAAGAAATAAGCGTGGCAGATGGGGCCGTCTATTATATGTATGGTGTCGGAGGGGGGTGATTTTGGGGGGGATTTCTACCCTCGCCCCATCGCTCTGTCGCTCCCAAAGTCTCCCAAAGTCGGTTCCCTGTCGGGAACCATTTCATGTCGATATATCTACTCGAGCTGCGCATGCAGCTTGTCAGGGATATGACCGATGACACATGTGCCATACATGTCATACCGGTCATACATGTCATACAATGTCATGTCATGTCAGGTCATATGTCATAATGACATACAGTCGTCGAGTATTGTCAGTACGGTCGACTATGACATGTACAGTCATAATGTCTGTCATCCACTTAAGGTGAGTGGCATCTGTCATCGAGAGGCCAGGTATTGGCATCGAGATGGCGAAGCAAGACAAGTCTTGAAGAACCGAAGTGTTCTGAGAAGACGCGTCTTCGCTTCAAGCATGAAATGAACAGCATGCGAGCATCAATGGCTATATCGACCAGCCGATGCGGGTAGTTCACCCAATGCCCTCGGGTTCACAACCCGATGGTGGTAACGCGTATGACGCGTGAGGGCATTGGAAGTATATGAGGAGCATTGGGCTCAAGCAAGCACTTCTGGTCTACCAGTTTGCTGCAATCATACAGTACCCCACCATATACTTGCGCGTGCTTGCTACAGTTCAATAGCAGCCGCGCCACATATTCAAGTCCGTATAGGACCGTGACAGTGGTACTCTCCGCTCAGGCGAAGAACGAGAACACGAGTGTGTGCAGCAGACTTGATATATTTTGTATATAGATCTGTATACGGTGCGACAGAGCTCGCACATACATATACTTTGAATATCTTCACGCATACGACAGCATTCGCTGCAATATCGTCACCGAACGGCGGAGTGTGCAACAATATCATCAGCGCGATCATATTATTCGCAGCTAACAGCATATCAACAGTGAATAAATTGCGACAAGGTTTGCGCACGAGTCTATAAATCGTACATGTATGCTGTCAAATATCGCAGGTTTGGTACGGTATGCGAGAATCAAGCGCGCAAACGAAAAATGATCGTCAGTATATATGATTCGCATCAAGTACGACAGGGACGCGCACAATTTCGTTATCAGCGCATTCGCAATCATACTATGCGACAAATATCAGCGACAGCGACATACACATTCATACTGTGCGAAAAGGATGTGCTACAGCGATGTTCGCAAATGTTCTGCACGAATCGTTTAGTGCGACGTACACGTGCGATGATTTTAGCTCGTTCAGTGCGACGCACACGTGTGATAATTTTAGCTTGTGCAGGGGACGCATCGATTTGTGGTACATCAGTATGCAGCGCGACATACATATTTATCACGCGCAGACATAATGTGCGATTTTGATGTTCATACAATTTTGCACCAGATGGACACACAATACTTCGCATGTGGACGCATGATGCTGCGCAGAGGGACGCATGATGCTGCGTAGATCAACAATACACATACATGCTGCAGAAATAATGTGTGCGATATCATCATCATCACACACACACGCTGTGCATAAGTATATACTATGTTGTCATCATTATAACAACATGTTGTGATTGATAGTGAGATAACTTTTGTCACTATCCCACTTATCACACTTATTCCACTTATCATTATCACATACTGCAACTTGCTACACATACTGTAACTTGTTCACCCAATTACACTGTGATAATAATTAACATGATCATATAAATCTAGCATACATGCACATATGTATACCAGCCTGATCACGATAACGGTTGGCATACACATGCATATACCTACAGTGCAACATAGATGTATTTGCAGAGGATTAAAAAGTAAGGGCTTATCTGTAAACCATCGTGTAGTTCAGTTGATCGGTTCGATGGCGATCTGTCCGCGCCTAACCGACCATGGGCTTGTACCCCATGGAACCGGGGATTTATCCAGCAATACACCTATATCACACTGCAACATGCATATCACATATACATGCTAAATCTTGCAAGTATAGGCTATATTGAAATCCAAATGGTATAAGGTGCCAGTCTTGGTCATTAAGACAGGAATTAGCTCAGTTCTCCCTGACGGAAGATTTGGGATGGGATAACTGTTCTCCTGTTGATCAAGATGGAATGCACACCGGAGCCACTTGTGAAAATATACCATTCAACTCACCATCCATCATGATGAGAAGTGCAGGATTACAACAGTATACTAACTATATTGATATGCATCATACTTGCTATATGCTGTCCAGTGGTATAATACAGACTAACTTGTATGATTAATCACTATCAATTTGCTTAAGTGTACTAAATCGGTAAGTACCTGCACAATGCATAAGTCACTGACATTACTATGTATGCTGACATTACACTGAGTCACTAAGTGTATATGATCAAGTATAAATCAACATCACATGTATGATGCATAGATACCATCCAACAAACGCATGTGCGTGTTGGATGTCAGTGATGGCGATAGATAAGGGAACAGGATAAATCCACATGCTGAAGGGCTGGATGGAGAATATCTCCAGACCCGAAGGCAGTATACAGTGTTCACAAAACAGCTGGTCACGGTTGAACACTGTCCATGCCCCTTTCACTCTATCGCTGGAGCAACACCAGCATCTACTATGCATTTGACAGTTGATTCAGAACCTGATCACTTCAAAGCATATTTCAATAAAATCACACAGATCAGAACTCATCTTGACAGTGATGTAGTTGATATAGGTATTTAAACAGACACTGCTCTAATTGTTCAAGCATTGTTCTGATTTACTTAGAAACTGAAGATATCATTTTGATACTCTTCCAGTGCACCGCCATATGCCTAAGTAAATGATAATTACCTGATTACTATGAGCATTTGCTCAAGTTACTTAGTATCTGGATGGCACTACCATCCAGAGTATGGTCATAGATCCGAAGAGATAAAGAAGACCTCCAGCAGACCCATTCGTGGGTAGGCAACGTGATCAACGGCCAAGGACAGGCGACCGAACCGAGGAGTGATCTCGCCTGAAGTTATTAGCTAAGGTTATCTAAGGAATTGACAGTCCTGAGTAAGTAATAAATCAACTGACAAGTTATCATTTAAGTGACTGCAAGTCACTATTGATAAATCTACATATAAGTATTAAAGTTTGGTCTGTTTATCATGGGTTTCAATCAGTAAAACCCCAAATGATGGCCATGCACATATCTTCACAGAACACCATGAAAAAATATCAATTTCAATTTCATGGGTGCGAGTGAGATATATTACAGAGTTGTGACAGATGTATACACTATAGTATACACTGGGGCTTACATATATATATAAGCCAAAAGTGACAGAATAGGTGAAAATCTCACACGTTAGATTTCAAAATGAAAATTCCAATTTTTTTCGCGGATCCAATTTTTCACCTATTAAGGTATATGGGAAAAATACCTGAGCACTTCACATCTCGTGTAACACCCTAAAAATCGTGTGCAAAAACTTAGGGGTGTAACATACACCTCAGGGATCACATGATAAGCAGTGACATGCTGAATGCAGTTTTACTTCTTTCCTTCGAGTAAACATGCATACTGCTAAATTTTGATATAAATAGGTGTTACTGATACTATGTATCACCCTAAGGTCACTGCATGTGATTAGGGTCATTGTAACCCGTAACACCCTGAAATGCCACGAAATACTAGTGAACAACACTGTATTTGTCAGGGATCTGACCGATGACATATGTGTCATACCTGTCATACCTGTCATACATGTCCTACCATGTCATGTCATGTCATATGTCATAATGACATACAGTCGTCGAGTATTGTCAGTACGGTCGACTATGACATGTACAGTCATAATATATGTCATCCACTCACCATGAGTGACATCTGTCATCGAGAGGCCAGGTACGGCATCTCGATGGCGAAGCAAGACAAGTTCTTGAAGAACAAACTATTCTGAGAGGACGCGTCTTCGCTTCAAGCATGAACTGAACATCATGCGAGTATCAACAGGCTAATTCGACCAGCCGATACTGTTAGTTCACCCAATGCTCTCGGGTTCACAACCCGATGGTGGTAACGCTTATGGAGCGTGAGGGCATTGAGGTATACGAGGAGCATTGCGCTCAAGCAGACACTTCTGGACACCAGAGACTGCACTCATACCCCACCAAATATCATTGCGTGTTGCTATAGTTCAATAGCAGCCGCATAGTCTTTAAGGTTGAGATACAACCTTGACAGTGGTTATTCTCCGTCTCAGGCATAGAACGAGGACATAAGAGTGTGTGCAACCGACGATATATTGTATATAGATTTGCATATTGTGTGTGTGACAGGTTTCGCGCATACATACCGGCGACAGAGCTCGCACATATACTAATATATCGAATATCTACAAGCGAATAACAACATTCGCTGCATTATCGTCAGCAAACGGAGTGCGCGATAAATCATCATCGCGAACGCATTCGCAGCTAATATCATTCGAAGTAACATCGTCAGCAAATAAGCAGCGACAAGGTGTGCGCACAGCGTACGGATCGCACATACATGCTGTCAACATTTCGCAGGGTTGGTACGGTATGCGAGATACGGACGCGCGAACGAAAAATAATCATCAGTATGTATGATTCGCATCAACTGCGGCAGGACGCGCGGGGTTTCGTTATACGCGCGATCGCATTCATACCATGCGACATGCACCGGCGACAGCGATGTTTGCTAATGATCCGCACGAATCGTTCAGTGCAGCGCACGCATATGATGATTTCGTTATTTGCAAATGATTCGCACGAATCGCTCATCGACATGCACGTACGATGATTTAGCTTGTCAGTGCGATGCGCACCTGCTTACTTGCTGAATATATCAGCTTGACTGTATATTCGGTGTGCGGTAATCAGAATAGATAAACGGATAAGCAGAATACCGAGTCTTCCCGTTATATGTTCGGGGTCTAGGGTTCCGGGACCGGTGACAGTCATACACCCTAACTATAGGAATGACAGTCGGGGCGTCACTTCCAGCACACCACCTAGGGTGGTGACTGGCAAACTAGGTGGTCACGGAACTGAAACAAACACCTACTCAGCTTCGGTGGAAATAAGCATCCTACAGGAGAACCTGTCCTTTCTGGCAGGGTAACTCCCGAAACTAGCAGCTAGTGAGGCATACTGCAGAATACGGATACAGTTAAAACCCTAAATTAAGCCCATCTTGGGGCAACCTGAACCAACAGCATTACATTCTGGAGGCAGGCTAATCTCAATCTCGGTAACTCTAGCCACTTCGAAAGTGCCCGAGAGAGCCGGTGCCACTGTCACAGCGCCCAGGAGAGCTGGTGCCACTGTTTGTCAAATCATGCGTAGAGCAAATTGAGGGAATTGAAGATGTGTCGATGTCATTGCAGTCAGCTGCACCGGGTGCAACCGGTCCGGTCCGGTGCCGAATTGAATAGGAAAGCTCATCCTCGGTTCCACCGCCCCAGGCGGGTGGCTCGTAGTCCGGCGATGGCGGAGCACCACCCGGCGAGGGCGGCTCGGTAACAATCGGAGCTGCCTCAGGTGGCTGCGGGGGGGCCGGGAGCCACGTCCACCCGTACCCGTACGTAGCTCGGTACCAGCTGTGGTACCAGCCCTCCGGTTGCCAGTAGAGATCCGGCGGGATGGCTGCGGGCGTCAGCACACCAGCACCACCGACCTCGTCGCCGATGCGCCCTGTTGCTGAAAATGTTGGCGCGGAGCGATCACGCGAAGGCGCGGCAGTTGCACAAATAACAAACATCAGGCAGACTGCGAGAGATGTGAGGGCAGAGAATCCGAAACCAATTGGCGGCCTGCCGCATCCCAAAGCCTGCCGCGGTGGCGGAAGACACTCGTCGTCACTCTCGGAGTCGTCCGTCGTTACGGAGACGGAGTCCACGGGCGCGACGGGGCCCATGTGGTGCATTGCAAGGGTCGGCTCCGGTCCCGCGATGTCCAAGTTGAACGCGAACTTGTCCATGAAGGTCGCGTGTGGCTCGTGCGCGTGTAGCGCGCTGATGGGGTACATCCCCTCGTCGGACACCACCGACTGCGGAGCGGAGGGCGGTGCCGGCGGTGGTGGCACGTCCAGAGCGTCGGCATGGACTTCGTCGTGAATCTTGAAGTTGTGGATGTTCGTAGCACCACCAACCGCGCAAACCCCGAGGCGGGTGTCAGCGGGCTGGCGGTACCCCAGGTACTCGTCGATGGTGTCGGGCACCCGCTCCTCGGCGACAGCGAAGGAGAAGGCGGAGGCGGCGTCGTAGAGCTCCGGTTTGCCGTCTGCAATGTAGCAGACGGCGTCGAAACGAGCGGCGTCGTCGTCGTCCACGGCGTTCTGGAACATCATGGCGAGCACGTCGTTCTCGCTGTCCGCAATGCTGAAACCGTGCGCCCCAACATGTCCGCGTGGCCCGCCGTTTGGGCAGTCCCGATGCCAATGCTTCTTCGCCGTAGCGGAGCATGCCGGGTGCCTGCACAACGGAACGAACGCACCGGTGGGCTTGTGGAAAGCCACTTTATTACCCGAAGATTTCCCACGGAAGTTCTGCGGGAAGTTGCCGTGCTCGGGAAGGGGCTTCGCTGCGAAGCGGACGCCGTCACCATGTCCACCGCGTCCGATGGCGTTCTTTTTGTCGGTGCGGGTCGTGTAGCCCTTCGTGTCGTCGAGACGGTTGTTGAGGGCCTTGATCTCCTTCTTCATGTCGTAGAGCTGGTCGCGGAGCTCGCTGAAGACGGCCTTGTAGTCCTCGCTCGTCATTGTCCTGTCCAGCCAGGGTGAGGGCGGAGAATGTGCGCGTAGCAGGCGGGACGTGCGAATCCGTTCCGTGTTGTGCGTGGCACTCACGGGTCCATTGCTGAATGGTGGCAAGGGACTCCGCCGCACGTTCGTTGGTCGTGCAACAGGAGGCGGTTGACGACTGGAGCATAGAAGACCGGGTCGAGGGACTTGATGAAGAGGGACTTGACCTCCATGTCGTCGAGGGTGCTCTTCCGTCGAGCGGACCGGAGAGCGGCGTTGAAGGCGGCGATAGCCCGTGACGGGTCGAACTGGTTGATCTTGATGGCCAGAAGGTCCGCGGTGCCCTGGAAGGGCCCGCCGGAATCCAGAAGCATCCTGGCTATCTCTAGCAACACCCGCTTCCCATCAAACGGGTGTGCCTCCGCTGAAGACTCCATCCAGTCGGCCGCGGGCGACACCGGAGCGATGATGAATTCCAGTGTCGAAAATAGCAGCTTGTTCGCCTCGGCGCGAACGGGCAACGTGGCATTCTCCAGGTCGAACAGAGAAGAAAACGCGGACTCCTCAGTGACGAAAATGTCCCGTAATGCCAGCACCAGACGGGCGAAAACGGAGCTGACGTTCGATTCCGTACCATCAAAACGTCCATGTTTGTCGTCGTACACCTTCTTGATGACGAGCTTGGCGGCGCGCTCGTCGAAGGATTCCTTCGCCAGACGCTTGACCGCGTCGAGGAACAGTGCCCCTGCCGATTGGGCAGTCGGGGCAGCCGTAACCGTAGGAGTGGCCGGTGTGGCCGCATGTCGAGCCGCGGCATCGTCGAAAATTGTAACTAGCGAGCGGCGTGCGGCCGCGGTGTGTGATCTTGTAGAAGTACCCATGATGAAGTGACTGCAGAGATAGGGTGAGGTGAATAATGCCAGGTGAGGTTAACGGCGTGGGCGACGGCTTGCGAGCTGCGGCGGGTCGTCGAGGATAGATCGGGGAAACAGCAAATTGCACGCGGTCGTGTGGGACGAAAGGACGCGATCAATGTCGGACAGTGTGCAAGCGACCAGAAGCAACAAAATCCAGCCCAACGATACTGCACGAAATCAAGTTGCCGTAATGCGCACCCCACTCATTTCCAATCAACCGCGCTGCTGAAACTGAGCCATACCGCCCGTACCGAAAACCTCTCTAGCGCGGGCTCCTCACCCCATCTCAAGCGTCGGTGTTTAGCCAATCATGGCCAAAGTCGCAGTGTAAAATTAAGCGTGCGTGGTACCAAACCTGCTGAATATATCAGCTCGACTGTATATTCGGTGTGCGGTAATCAGAATAGATAAACGGATAAGCAGAATACCGAGTCTTCCCGTTATATGTTCGGGGTCTAGGGTTCCGGGACCGGTGACAGTCATACACCCTAACTATAGGAATGACAGTCGGGGCGTCACTTCCAGCACTGCTATGATTTCATCTTATGCAGGGGACGCGCGATTTGAAGGCGCATGATCCGTGATGCATCTACATGCAGCGCGTCATACAATATGTGTTGCGCGCGCACATAGCATGCAATCATGATGTTCGTTCAATACTTGCAGATGTACATACAATATTTGCAGTCGGACATACAATTTTACATCAGATGAACATGGATGCTGCGCAGTGATATGTGTATTATACCAATCATCAGTATACACACATATGTTGTACAATAATAGTGTGCACTGTCATCATCATTTCACACACTTATTATGGTATACACCATGCAGCACTATTCCACTATTATAATACATGCTGACAGTGAGTGATAAGTTAATACACTTATACCACTAACCACAAGTCGTCATTATTATCACACACTACAACTTGCCATTATACTGTAACTTGTGCACCATTCATACTGTTATAATAATCAGTTTGGTCACAAATGTTTGGCATACATGCACACATATGCACATCCAACTTGATCACGATAACAGTTGGCATATATATGCATATACTAACAGTGTATCATGGAAGTATTGCAAGATTAAAAGTAAGGACTTATCTTGAAATCACCATTTAGTTCTGATGATCGATTTGGTGACTGTCTGTCCGCGCCTAACCGACCATAGGTTTGTACCCTATGGAACCGGGGGTTGATCAAGCAATACAACTATGCTACACTGTAAATATGCACATCTTACACACATACTAGATATTGCATCAATATACCATATAGCATACCTGCTGTGCAAGTAGAGGCTATAAATGAAATCCACTTGGTATAAGGTGCCAATCTTGGTCATAAAGACAGTAATTAGCTCGGTTATTCCTGACGTAGGATTTGGGATGGAATAACTGTTCTACTGTTGATCAAAGATGGAATACTCACCGGAGCCATTTGTGAAATATATCAATCAACTCGTCATTCATCATGATGAGAAGTGCAGGATTACAACTTACTAACCAAATTGATATGCATCATACTAGCCATATGCTGTCCAGTGGTATACAGATTATCTTGTATGATAAATCACTATCAATTTGCTTAAGTGTACTAAATCAGCAAGTACCTGCACAATGCACGATCACTGACACTATTATGTATATTGACATTCACTGATTCAGTAAGTGAAATGATCAACTATAATATCAACCACGTGTACGATAATGTAGATACCATCCAACAAACACATGTGCGTGTTGGATGTCAGTGATGGCGATAGCTATGGTAAACAGGATAAAACCACATGCTGAAGGGTTGGATGGAGAATATCTCCAGACCCGAAGGCAGTATACAATGTTCATAATGCAGCTGGTAACTGCTGAACATTGTCCATAACTTTTACTATCGCTGGAGCAACACCAACGTCTACATTGCATTCTGACAGTTGATACAGTTCTGATCACTTCAAATGCATGTAACTCTCTCAGATCAGTAATCATATTGACAGCTGATAGAGGTTATTACAGACACTGCTCTGATACATTATTCGAGCTTTGTTCTGATTTACTTGGAATCTGAAGATATCACTTTGATACTCTTTCAGTAAGTAAGTAAGTAAGTAAGTAAGTAAGTAAGTAAGTAAGTAAGTAAGTAATAAATCAACTGACAAGTTATCACTTAAGTGACTGCACTTAACTGTTGATACACCTATATATTCACATTAGGGTTTGGTATATTTGTCATGGGTTTCAATCAGCAAAACCCAATGTACCAAATATTGACCATACATATATCTTCACATACCAACATGAAAAATGTCAAGTTCCATTTCATGTATTCAGGTGAGATATATTACAGAGGTGTAACAGCTGTATACATTGTAGTATACACCTAGTGCTCATACACACTCAGACTTATAAGTCAAAAAGTGGTAAAAATGGGTAAAGCTCTCACACGTAAGATTACAAAATGAAAAATAGGGTCCAATTTTTTTTTGCTGATCCAATTTTTTACCTATCAACAATATATGCAAAATTTTGTGAGCACTTGTAACACCATGTAACACCCTAAAATCACGTGCAAAAACTAGGGGGTGTAACGTACATCTCAAGTATCACGTGGTAAACAGTGACATGCTGAATGCAGTTTTGCTTTATTCCTTCAGAAAATGTTCATACTGCTCAAATTTGATATGATTAGGTGTTACTGATACCATGTAACACCCTAAGGTCACTGTAGGTGATGAGGGTCACAATAACCCGAAACACCCTAAAATGCCACTGAATAATGGTGAACCACACTATATTTGGCATTTTGGTCATGCTGAAATCAGCACATTCATGACCAATATATCGGGCAACAACCCAATAACTGTACAGCTGCTTCCTATAAGGATTGCATGCAGCTTAATGAGGTAACAGGCACTTGACAACTGCCTATGGAATTCACACTTCCTTGAGGGGGGAAGAAGGTGGAACCATATATATACTTCACCTCATTATATCAATGTACAAATATAATACATGTACAATATATATATATTCAACGTATATATATATCTCACACACACACACACACATCCATTTTGAAGGTTTTGTTGGTGTGGTGTTTTATTTTAGATGGCAGAAGAACCAGCAGTTATACCAGCTATAGATCAAGATCCGACTAACTGGTACTTTGACATTCTGGGTTCTTATGATCATTACAGCAGATTCAAAATACCTTCATGGTTAAAGGGTTATGCTGACACTCAGACCCGGTATGATCAGATAGGATATTTCGATGCCATCAGCAGAATGAAGACAGACATGAGTCGGTACAGAGATCCTGAGACTGAGCCTAAGGAACCAGAGGAGGATTGCACGGAGGATAATCCTCCGCCTGCATTTACAGATCCAGATGATGGTCAGGCCACCGCAGCATCAGTTCCAGCCGCAATTGTCCCCAAGGTGAAAATGAATCCACCGAAGGAGTACAAAGTCGGACAGGATGCGGAGGTTTGGATGGAGACAGTAGACAGATATTTTCAGTTTACATATCCAGGTGCACCAGATAAGGACCTCATCACAGTCTTCCTCACGTTCATACAGAATAATGACAGAAACTACTTTCATGTCGTAGCTAAAACACCAGATGCCACGTATGAAAATGTCAGGAATACATTCCTCAGGCAGTTCGGAAATCCCCATAAGCGGTCAGTTGCCAAAAGCATCTAATGGCACTGCAGCAGGGTAACCAGACTTTTGCAGATTACTTACGCACATTCACATCACTGGCTTCCTTATTAGCATCAGTTGATCTGGATGATGTCTTGATCAAGGACAGATTCGTCAGTAACATGGAGTCAGACCTCCGGAAACAGTTTCATCTCAGATTTTTGACAGAGGATGAAAGGAATAACCTGTCGTGGGCACAGACCACACAGGTTCTGCTCGATTTGAATTATGCAGTTCATTCGAAGCAGGCAGAGACCCTTCACTATAGGGGGCAGAAGGAACAGTCAGGAGGCCCAGTCAGGAAAGATAAGGACAAGGGTCGTGGCAATAAGCCATATGACAGAGCCAACCAGAATCGAGGCAACCATAATCAGAATGCCAACCAGAATTTCCAGAGGAATAAAGGAAAAGGCAAAGGAAAAGGAAAAGGATCAGCAGCATCTCCTCCCCAGCCTTGTCAGCGTTGTGGTCGTACTAATCACATCAAAAAGGATTGCTTCGCCACCAGCACAGTAGATGGAAATGCCATACAAGGCAAGCCTCCAGCTCCCAATCCTGGACGTCAGTACAATCAGAACAGAGGACAGCAGCAACAGAATAATCAGGGTGGTAAAAATGAGTCAAACAAACTTGTAAAAACAGTAAGGAGGTTAAGGAGCTCCAGAATCAGCAGAGCATCAATGCAGCAGTTGCAGCTCCAGCTCCAGCATCAGCTCCAGCTCCTCAGGGAAACTCTCCGGGTACCGGGCAGGTACCAGTGACGAGGATTCCCAGATAGATCAGCCTGAAAATGCCACTGAAGCAAGTGGCCGGGTTGAGAGTATCTCAGAAGAAGTCCTATCCAGTCTGACACTTCAGTTCCAGCAGATGGATACTCCCTCAGAACACATCGCACCGATGCAGTCACAGACAGCACAGCTGAAATCACAGAAGAAGCTGTTGTTGTACAAAGGGAAAGTATATGGACAGAGTACTCACATTTTGGTAGATCCAGGAGCTACATCGTCATTTATCGACAGACAGTTCGCTTCTCAGCTTGGTATATCACCAACAGACTCATCATCATTCTCAGTGGGATTGGCTGGAGGAAGCCAATTACCCTGTACATCCTATCTTCAGTTCCCAATGCTACATTCACGCTGGGTAAGTATAAGGATACAGAAGATCTCTATATTATTGACATGAAATCCTTCACAGTCATCCTGGGACAGGATTGGTTGGAGAGAAGGAACCCACATATTGACTTCCAGTCCAAGAATATGACGATCACCCGGAAACACTCATCAGGTTCCAGTGTCTGTACAGTTCTGTCCAGAGTTGAACAGACTCCAGATTCAGATGACCTTCCTGAAATGGAATTGGTCAGTGCCACCACTATGAGGAAGCACCTACGACGTATACGATCCAGTGGGTCGGCTGAAGAAGCCGTAGCTTATCTCATTTTTCTCTCAGAGGTCGATGGTGAGTTGGTAATGGCAGCTGCAGACTCAGACACTACCATGGAAGACCCAGAGGTCACAGCAGCACGTGATCTAATCAGAGAAGACTTTTCAGATGTTTTCCAGGAGGATCTTCCAGCTGGCCATAGGCCAGAACGGTTTGAAGGTGGATATCATCGCATCAACATTGAACCTGGGCATAAGCCACCATCACAGCCAGTTCGTACTATTCCAGTGCCTATGATGGAGGAGCTCAAACGACAGATCATCAAATATGTCGAGTTGGGTATCCTTCGTCCATCATCATCACCATATGGGTGCCCAATCATGTTCGCTCCTAAGCCAGGGGGGAAGTGGAGGATGTGCTGTGATTATCGAGCCCTTAATAACATCACCATAAAGGACACGTGTCCATTGCCACCTCATGATACCCTTCTTGTACAGCTTAAGGGGGCACGCTGGTTCAGCAGATTCGATTTCAACTAGGTTTTCCATCAGATACCCATCCATCCAGACGACATCCATAAGACAGCAATACGAACTAGATATGGTTCATACGAGTGGACAGTGATGCCCTTCGGGTTAACTAACGCTCCTGCAACCGCTCTACGTGTTGGAAATCGAGCATTCTTTGACTTCATCGATCAGTTCTTGGTCATTTTCATGGATGACACCATAGTGTACAGTCCAGATTTTGACAGCCACGTGAAGCATGTTCGACAGTTCTTACAGCGCTGCAGAGATCATCAGTTCTACATCAGGCCTTCTAAGGTTGAGTTGTTCGTCAGATGCATCGACTTTATCGGACACCACATCTCAGAGGCGGGCATTTCAATCATCGAAGATAGAATCCGTGCAGCCATGGCTATCCAGCCTCCAGTGTCCTATGGTCCAACCGTTGGTAAGCAGCCTCTACGCCGTATGGCTAAAGATGGCAAGTCATCTCTTCGGTCATTCTTGGGCATGGTCGGCCAGTTTAGGAGATCTATACCAAAGTTCTCCAAGATTGCCGAGCCGCTCAATCGTCTCCTAAAAGATAATGCATAGTTTGTCTGGGAATCTGAGCAGCAGCAGGCATTTGATAATCTCAAAAGTGCCATCTGCCATGCTCCAGTACTACAGCTTCCAGATCAGAAACTGCCATCTATTATGGAGGTCGATGGATCAGGCACACACGTTGGTCAAGTAGTATTGCAGGATCAAGGAAAAGGTATGAAGCCATGTGGCTATCACAGCGTCACTCTTTCTGATACGCAGAGACGCTGGCCTATTCCTGAGATCGAGCTATTTGCCATTGTGGAGGGCTTCCGGTTCTTTCGTCACATCTTGCTGGGAGCTCCAGAGACTATCGTTCGCTCAGATCATCAGCCACTGGTTTATTTCCAGTCCAAATCCACACTAAGCCCCAAACAGGCGAGGTGGTTGGATGAGCTCTCCGAGTACAACTTTCGGATTGAGCACATTTCTGGCGAGAAGAATAAGGTTGCAGATGCACTTACACGTATTTCTGCTCTCTTTGAACTCACTGATTGTCTGCAACATATAGACATCGGCGAGGCACATTCAATAGACATTACGTCTACAGATTCTACATTTATTGCTCTTATATCTGCATCATCAGGTCATCAGCTCCACGACATTATTATATCTCAGTATGATCGTGACACATTTTGTGCTAGGGTAAGTCACGAGACAGAATGACGACGTGTCAGAATGGCGAGTGACGGGTACTATGACAGTCACCAATGACAGGCATTTATATGACCAGATGACGAGAGGTCTGACAGAAATGACTGACAGAAATGCCTGACCCGAAAGTGAGTTTTGAAGGTTGAGAGAATTGGTGGGAAACCATCCCAGAAATGGTGGGACCCATTTCATATTCAAACAGCCACACAGAACTGGAGGGAAACCAGGAGAGCCCCAGTTCTTGCCACATCATCAGATCTATGACTATTCAGTAATTCAGAGCAGAGATCATTGTATGACTGGCAGCTGCAGCCCAAGGGCCAAATGACAAGACCTGTCATAGGATATGTGAACATGAAGTGACTGAGCACTGTGACTGTCGAATTCGGATGAGATCTGAGGGAATTCGAGTCGACATGTTACTACTTAAAGAGCTGAACAAGCTCTCATGCCAGTTTTTGAATTAGTTACACATTGGCACTGACCTCTGGTGTCTTGTAACTTCAAACAGTGAAAGTTCATCTAAGTATAAAGAAATATCCGACAGCATACAAAGTATTCCGATATCAACCTATGGTCCCAGTACCATATTCCCTGTAAGTGTTACTTGCACCCTTGTGAGACTGGTTCAGTCCTCACAACCGAACAACTGGTATCAGCGTGGTCGTGGTTCACGACTTCCGTTAGTATCTGCGTTCCACAACGCGTTGTACAAACACAATTTAAGCCTGAATTTTCCGCCTTTGGGCGAAGGAATCGTGCCTCAACCAAAGCACGACTTGTTCTCATAAGAACACTACATATCTGTTAATTATCTCGACTTGTTCCCGCATAATGATGACGACTGCACGCCTTCAGAAATTGTCTCGTACCAGCGTGTGAATTTCTCCAGCGACCTTTCCGCAAACCGGTGAAATTTCAGTTTAAATCGGCAAATTCTCGCTGGGCAAGTTTTGACAATTCTTGAAACGACAGACACCGTACGACAGTACCTGAACTACAAGCTCAGCACCGTATTTTGGTGCCCTTCTCCTCGTGCGGTGATCTTCCTGCGCAATTTGCCCCCTGGTGGCGAAATCGTACGGAAATTAACGACTACCGACGCCTCCTCCTTGCTGCCGTTTCCGTGCGCAAGGCTGAGAGCGTAATCGACAGCAGCTGCGTTTTGTTACGGAAGAAATCTTCTTTTCTGGACAACCTTTCAGCAGGATTTATTTTTGCCGGCGGTTTGTACCGGTAATTAAACATATTTTAGCCGAAATTATCGCCAAAACGCGTCTGCCGTACCGTAATGATGATGAACACTTCGAATGACTACGGAGCACAACAGCCCGTCACTGGTGCGAGCGTATCTCCGCGACCAGTGACGTCTTTCGGGCCAGCAGTGTCGGAATTGGGCGCCCACTTCGGGGTCCCGCCGTCTGCCGTACAACACACAGCTGGCTTTCCGCCGTTTCCGTACGACTACAGCGGACAATTTGCTGCGTACCCTCCGGGTGCTGCTTTCGACGCCGGGTTAATGATGACACCGCAGCAGCAATTTGTGGGCCAGCCGCAATTGCACCCGCAGACGCCGCAACAGCAGATTTTTCCGCAACAGCAATTTGTGAGCCAGTCGCAATTGCAACCGCAAACGTCGCAGCAGCTGGAGTTTCAGCAATTCGTGCACCGGCAGCAACTGGAACTGCAACGACAACTGCTTTGGCAGCAACAGCAACCGCACCAGCACCAACTGCAGCCGAGATCGCTATGGCAAACGCAGGTGCCGGTTGCTTCCGTTGCAGTGAGACCCGTGTCACCGGTTCCCTTCGGTGCCTTCACACCTGAACCGGTGCAGCCTCCCTCTACACCTGCCTTCCTTGCTGCTTCTGGACAGGCACCCTTGCACACGGGCCCTGTCGACCCTGCAGGATCTACCAGCCCTGAGGGGGGGGGAGGAGAACCAACGCCAGTAGGACCCTTGCCGCTGGCTTCACAGCTCAGCGCTGGTTCCTGCACAGTATCTCCTGCAGTGTTCTTTACTGACGTTACGCAGGGCGGTGCTCCTGACCCAGCGATTTTGTCTGCGTTATTGACTTCGGGACCTGCGCCTACCACTTCTTGCCCAAAGATGGGGGATTGGGTCCCCATGGCAACAGGGGCCGCCGGAGGCCCTGACCAATTTTCTGCGACGTCAGTAACAGAGGCCAGCGATGCGGTGTCTTGCCCGACGATGGGGGATCGGGTCCCCATGGCAACAGGGGCCGCCGGAGGCCCTGGCCAATTTTCTGCGACGTCAGTGACAGGGGCCAGCGCAGCGGTGTCTTGCCCGACGATGGGGGATCGGGTCCCCATGGCAACAAGGGCCGCCGGAGGCCCTGGCCAATTTTCTGCGACGTCAGTGACAGGGGCCAGCGCAGCAGTGTCTTGCCCGACGATGGGGGATCGGGTCCCCATGGCAACAGGGGCCGCCGGAGGCCCTGGCCAATTTTCTGCAACGACAGCGACAGGGGCCAGCGCAGCGGTGTCTTGCCCGACGACGGGGGATCGGGTCCCCATGGCAACAGGGGCCGCCGGAGGCCCTGGCCAAAATTCTGCGACACCAGCGACAGGGGCCAGCGTAGCGGTAGCAACGCCAGGGGGGGTCCAGCAGCAGCCAGCAGCAGCAGCAGCCAGCGAGGGACGCGCAGAACGAACCAGGAGGTTATCGGCGCACACAGAGCTGCTGATTCAGCGCAGTAGAGCCATCGCAGGTGCTGCCTCAGCCGCCCGAGCAGGCGCTGCCCCAACGGCCCACGCAGGCACTGCCCCAGCAGCCCTCTCAGGCGCTGCCCCAGCTGCTCAGGCAGGCGCCGTCCCAGCGGCCCACGCAAGCGCCGCCCCAGCCGCCCACGCAGGTGCGGTCCCAGCGGCCCACGCAGGCGCTGCCCCAGCGGCTCACGCAAGCGTCGCCCCAGCCGCTCACGCAGGCGCTGCCCCAGCAGTCCACGCAGGCGCTACCCCGACTGCGCACGCAGGCGCGGTCCCAGCGACCCACGCAGGCGCTGCCCCAGCGGCTCACGCAAGCGTCGCCCCAGCAGCTCACGCAGGCGTTGCCCCAGCAGCCCACGCAGGCGCTACCCCGACTGCGCACGCAGGCGCGGTCCCAGCGGCCCACGCAGGCGCTGCCCCAGCGGCTCACGCGAGCGTCGCCTCAGTCGCTCACGCAGGCGCTGCCCCAGCAACCTTGGCAAGCGCTGCCCCGGTAGTCCATGTGGGTGTCGTTCCAGCGGTTCACACGAGCGCTGCCCAGCTCAGCTACGCTGATGTATTTCCCCAGCTGCCAGCACCCGGTAACCCTCCAGCACCGATGCCAGCGTCAGGTGACCTAGTCAGTCCAGGCTTAGTGACTGCATTGGAGGCTCACGGGTCGCAACTGCAAGCAGGAGTACGTTCGGTCAGACAGCTGAGAGAGACACACGGGTTACAGCCTGCGGACTTGCCAGTTCACAACCCGGACCCAGTTGCACCCGTCAGCGGCTCAACCTCAGCGCCTGCAGCCAGTACGCCATCCCGATCTTCGACCAGACACCAGCATAAAGGCCCAGGAAGATTGTCTGAGCAGGATGTTCTCGGTAGAGTTCATAGCAGGAAAGGGCCAGATCAGAAGGTGAGGG
>LGRX02008022.1:0-14267 GCA_001247695.2 Cymbomonas tetramitiformis | reverse complement strand
ACATCATCCTGATAGGGAAATCAAAAGAGGAAGTACAGGACATGCTCGGGGTGATCAATGAGTTCATGAGGTTCATAGGGATTCCCATTAATGCCAAAAAATCTAAGTACTCCCATAGGAAACCTGCAAGACAGAGGGGCAAAGCATATGAAGGGCATATTGAGTTGGAAAAGAAACTCATGTCCGGAGGTATGCTGAAAATCGAAGACGGAGAGGAAGGGCCCAACACATGGTCCGAATGGCTTCCGCCCAAGACCCCTGCCTATCTTGAATATAGCAACAGAACTGAGGCAAACCGATACTTAGGGGTTTGGTTTGCGCTGGATGGCGGATGGGAACACCAAAACCAGATACTCATGGATAAGCTCACCCAAAGCCTGCTGTCAGTTCAAACACAAACCTTAAACTTGAATCAGCTTCGTTACATAATCAATGCGGTTGTTGTACCAAGAATGGCATATCCCTTAAAAGTTACATCGACCATTAGCACGGAAACAAACAATGTAGCAAAAGAAATTGATGGCACAATAGCAAACTTTGTCTTGAGATACTTAAATTGTCCCATAGACACAAACCATCAATTAGTCTGGACACCGGCTGCACTAGGAGGACTGGGGATTGACAATGTAACAGACATTGCCCATGCTACATGCATCTCGGAAACCTTAATCACACTATGCAATACAACAGAATACGAATATTGGAGTGACCAGATCATACAAGGAACACACGGCACACCGAATGCACACTTGTACAGAGACAACAGCAGCACATGGAGCAGAATGGCAAGTTATGTTATGGAAAGAGAAGCGAGGGAACTAAAAATTCAGGGCTCTCCTTTATCCCACCACCTCCCCTTCAAAAAAGCCACGGATAAAGGCGGGAACTGGTTCAAACGGGTGAGCTACATATTGTCAAAATATGGATACTCTATAGACACAAAGCATTCAACCCTACAGGACTACGAGGAACTACAGACCTTTCTTTACTCGTCACTCCCGAAGCCTGTGTATGAGAAGATTAGTATGCTAGTTGCAACCCGGAATCTTAGATACATGGGTTCCTTTCTTCAGTCTTGTGGAGGGCTTATGCTTAGCCGGGAAGAATTGAGGGCAAAGCATAGCCTACAAGGAACAGAACCTCCATCTTGGTTTTTAGCCCTCCAGACAGAGGTTATATGTGACTCGTCAGGGGCAGAACTGCGGAAGGTTAAAACCAAATACAGAGACACACCGCAAGCCCCGGAGGAGGGCATGATGTGCTGGAAAGGGACAGGAATGGGCCAGGAAGGGATGAAGCTAGTCACAGTTCAGAGACATGACACCGGCTTGGGCACTTTACAACTGAAGATGTACACCAAGAATCAAGAAGGGACATACATGCCAGACAAAACAGGACTGAAGACCTTATCAGTTAATGAATATCACATATTGCAGGACGGTTCAACCCTAATGCCGGTGAACCAAAACTTTTTGAGAATGCATGCCAATAGCACAGCTAGGATCAACATGAGAGAAGGACCGGAAGCCGAGACATACTTAACATATGTTGGAGATAGACTCAATGACCTTTTCAGAGCTAGATGCAACAACTCATGCGCAGCGGATAACAGTGAGTTCAGCTGCCCGAGTGCATCAGAGGATGAAGAACAGGGCGCACAGGACGAAGCAGATAAGAGGGTTAGCTTTGACTTTGCAAGTGACGGATCACTCTACAAAAGTTCATCTTTTGCAAGTTGCGGAGCAGCATACATGAGATTTGAGGAGGGAGACCCTACACCGGTCATGAGTAAACATAACATACCAAGGGAAGCACCTATCACCTCACCCACTGCAGGAATCATAGATAACATCCATAAACCTAGCTCTACTACTGCAGAAATTTTAGGCCTCAGAAAGTTACTCCAAGATCGGAAGCATGAAATTCTAAACACCATGGTTCCTCTTACCCATGTGATTGACTCCATGGCAACTATCAATGCTGTAAACCGTGACCCTGGAACCCTAAATGTCAGGGACCTTATGCAAGAGCCGAACAGAAGGGACCTGGTAGCCATTAGACTGATTCTGGAGGAATTAGGATTTTACAACACAATGGGACAGGCGAAACTCCCGATCAAATGGATAAGAGGGCACAATAACGATAGGCTTCATGACAAAGTAGATAGGACGGCCAAAAGAGCGGCTTTCAGGTACAGCGGGAGACAGCTCAGGTTCGACGAAGATGGGGACTTAGATTTTTCTCTCTTCTTTCATGAACAATCCATAACGGGAGGCATCAGGAACCACATTAGGAGACTCCAAAGATTGAGCCACCACAAAAAGTGGAAAGACATGCACGGACAAGGAAGGGCACTCAGGCTATTGGAGGAGAATCATGTGAAACCAATCAAGGATGTATCAAAGATTGCATCCAAGTACTTCACAGCTTATAGATGCAGGGAACTCACAGGCCTACAGGCATCCCCACATAGAGCACATAGGATGGGAATTGGTGAAAACCCGACCTGCCGAACGTGTGGCGCAACAACACAATGCACCTACACACACATCCAACTGAATTGCCCAGGGGAAGGAAATAAACTACACCAGTTAAGGGAAAACCAGCAGGAGGAAATGAAAGAAACCATCAGAAAAGCCACAGCGGGAGACCCGAGATTGATAATAGAAGGCAGTAACACAAGGGGGGGCATCATCAGCCCCTCCGAAATCTTCCCCTTAGCAGAAATAGACAATGACTTAACAGCCTCTAGACCACTTGCTGCTCTACCGGAGGCTAGCATGTATAGGTTGTCAAACACTAGGAAAGGCACTGTAGCAGTAGCTTCTGCACCCATAGACACGAACAGTGATGGCAGTCACAACTTCCAAGACCTTCAGTACATTAAAAAGAAAGAATTCTGGAAGTTAGTTGAGTGGCATAGGCTGACAACTGACACACCCCAGACATCGATCAGCAATTACACACAACGGGCCAATGATATTCACTCGGCACTTATAGCATGTAATACTGAGTCGGGTGACCCGAAGAATTGTTATGCGATAAGAAGAGACCTATTAGATATCATCATAGATGAGAGAGGCTTAGGAAAGGACGGATGTGAGCTTTTCTGTAACCCTGTAAACTCTCACCCAGGAATCAAGTCAAGGAGGTGCATTCCCACGGCGGCTATGAAGGGGGCGTTGAGACCCTTTTGCCACAAGGGGAAGATAGGGTGGGATGGACTTGCAAGAGATGCATATGTCAACAGTGTAACGGGAAAAGGGAAAAAGGTATATGGGAACCCACCCTTTGATGGGGGGTTTCTCAGGGAAGCATCTGCTGTTATGCAAACGTTGTCCCGTGGCCTAGAGGCGGCCAGGACTTCGGAGGGATTTGAGGGGATTTGGATCCTGCCATTGTCGCCAAAGAACCTCAAAAAGTGGACAGGTAAGGGTTTTAAGCTTATTTTCAAGTACCCAAGGGGAACCATACCCTTCATTCCACATGATTATTGGTCAGGTAAGGGGCCCTACACAATGCCAGGGGAGGGATGTTACAAAGATAAGTACTCAGATGTGGTCATATTATCCATTGATAGTGAGAGCATGGGGTGTCCTGTTAGTAAGAAACTTGATAATGAGATAATGCAATACAAGTTGCTTCAATGGTTCATAAATGTAGTCCCGCATAAAAAGATCACCCCCAAATTGCTCAAAGAAACGGGCCTGCACCCGGATATGATTGAGCAAGCCCTTAGTGAGAAAGATTGTCTGTTGCCGCCCCGATTGTGTCCGTGGGTGGGGGGCAGGAATAATGTGGAACAACGAAACCAGTACCCTGGAGCACACTTGGATGGCGGGCACAGGAACGCAGGAGGAACCCCCTTCCTTAATGCGGTGGAGTGGCCGGAGGAACTTGCTCTCATGGGGTACTTACCAGAAGGCTTTGGCAAGGTGCTCAAAGGGATCGGGGTTCCACACCGTGGGGTGAAGACACTCTTGAAAAAACTGTCCAGAATGTGTAGGCGTCATGCAAGGGAAAGATGCATATTACATGAAACGGGAGCCCTACCTGAGAGTGGCATTGTAGAAGAGGCACCCAACATTCAGGAACTTTGCACGGAAAATAGGAAAGTAACCGATGTGGTAAAGGCAGCAGGGGAAATGCTAGGCAGCTATGTGAACCCCCACCCTCCCCCCAGCCCCCACGGGGTTGGGGCCCCTTAGGGCCCCGGCCCTAAGGGGGCACCACCGGCCCAGGGGCCGGAGCACCCCTGGGCTTTTCTCACTTCATCATCACCACCGCCCACACCGACTCCATCTCCATCGTGCATCAGCTCCACGGCCTGCTGATGTTTTTTCCGACGCTGGTGGCAGACACGCTTTCATTAGTGCTTTGCCACCCCTGCTTCCACGCTTTGTGGAATGCTTCCTGCCTTAGCAGACTGTCATGTATGAGGGGAACAGACTCGAGTAGATCGTTCCGAAGGCGTTGCCTTACTCATCGACGTAAATGTTTTATTATTATTATTATTATTGTGGGAGGGGGTCGGCTTCCCGTGCATCTCATGCTTCCGTTTTTGGGGCGTCACTGATGGGCACCTCGCCACGGAAGGGGTGTGCCCCTACGCATGCACCGCATCATTTGCACCGTCGAAGGCGCCGCCCGAGGCTCCGAAGGCTCCGAAGCGCCCTTCCGTCGCTGCCTGGGCTCAGCCCGCCGGTGGTGTGCCTCCTGCCGCAGCCTTCGGTCCCCCGGCGAGCCGTGGTTCACCCTCGTTGCAGTATGCGGCTGTGGACGGCGATGACGGCGATGGCGACGATGGCGCGGCCGCGTTCCCGTTCCGCCCTTTGCTCGATCGTGACGAGCCGGGGCCCATGCCCAACACCGCCCTGGACGACGACGACACCGACTGGCCGGCTCTCCGTTCCGTTCCGTGGATCCCGAAGTTCCAGGGTGCATCAGCATCCAGCTCAGCAGCAAAGCAGGATTGAGATCGAACAACACAGTTCGGAAAAGACCCTTCTCCATGCCCACACGGCTTGTGATTGACTCTCGAGGGAGCCGAACTCTTTAGAATTAGTTAGCAACAGACTTTTGGACAGCTTGGGATGGCACATGCCGGACTGCTCGGGCCGGTTTGGCCCCTAGACCCTGCAGTGCTCCTGTCTCTTTGCCTGGTGACACCTCAACCCCACGGGGTGAGGTGGTGTCACGGGGAGCCCAATCTTGCCACCCCCACTGTAAGGGGGGGGGCACAGTGGGTCTCCTGTCTGTCACCCCTCAGCCCGATGTGTCACCAGTGTCCGTTGTCACGTGTATCACGGTGTGCTATAAAACACCTATCACAGTATTTTATATCATCTTAGTATCCGAGAGCACGAGCACCTGCCCCTGCGAGACAGTTTCGCTCCTTAGCGCCTGACATATATATATCCTTATATATATGTTTCTCACTTCTTCTCATTGAGTAGGTGTTTGTTTCAGTTCCGTGACCACCTAGTTTGCCAGTCACCACCCTAGGTGGTGTGCTGGAAGTGACGCCCCGACTGTCGTTCCTATAGTTAGGGTGTATGACTGTCACCGGTCCCGGAACCCTAGACCCCGAACATATAACGGGAAGACTGAAGATTCTCACCGGTTATCTATTCTGATTATCTGTCTCACCGATATACAATCCAGCTGATATATTCAGCAGTTGCTCATGATGTCGTACGAATTGCTGTTGCAACCGCTGCTGGTGAAGAATCTGCTGCCGCGGCGTCAACATGACTCCCGCGTCAAAAACAGCTCCTGGGGGTTGTGTAGCAAATTGCCCAGTGTAGTCGTACGGGAACAACGGAAAGCCAGCTGTTTGCGGTACTAAGGGCGGCGGAACCCCGAATTGGGCGCCCAAATCCGACACCGCCGGCCCAAAAGACGTCACTGGCTGCGGAGAAGCGCTCGCACCAGTGACAGGCTGATATGTCCCAGAGTCATTTAAATTGTCGCCCATCATCATTTCAGTACTGTCGCAGCGGACGCGTTTCGGCGATAAATTCGGCTAAAATACGATTAATCACCGGTAAAAACAGCCGGTAAAAAAAATTCGCGCGGAAAAGTTGCTTGGAAAACAAGATTTTTCCCCCACCGAAACGACACGCTGTTGCTGTCGATCACGTCTCTAGCCTTGCGCACGGAAAACGGCAGCAAGCTAGAGGTATCAGTAGTCGTTAAATTTCGCACGAATTCGCCACCGAAGGACAACGAAGGACAAATTGCGCGGATAGATCACCGTACGAGAAAGAAAGGCACCAAAATACGGTGTTGAGCTTGTCGTCCAGTTACTGTCGTACGATTGCTGTCGGCACAGAAGCTGCCAAAACTTGTCCGGCGAAAATTTGTCAATTCAAACTAAAATTCCACCGTTACGCGAAGATTTCTGCGGAAAGGTCGCCGGAGAAAAAAGGTCGCTGGTTTGAGGCAAGTTTTGAAGTCGTGAAGTCGTCATTATACGGATACAGAGTCGATATAATTATGCGGATTCGTGGTTGCTGTTCTCAAGAGAACAAGTCGTGCTGTTGAGCAGGGCACGATTCTATCGCCCAAAGGCGGAAATTGCTAGCTAAAATTGTGTTGGTACAGTGGGTTGCGGAACGCAAGTACCAACGAAAGTCGTGAACTACGATCACGCTGATACCAGTTATTCGGGGTGTGAGGACTGAACCAGTCTCACAGGTATGTAAGCAAACACTTACAGATATTATGATGCAGAGATCATAGGGTAATGTCGGATCGATTTCGGATTTCGGTTAAACTTTTACTGTTTGAAGTTACAAGACACCAGAGGGTGGTGCCAATGTGTAACTAATTCAAAAACTGACATGAGAGCTTGCTCAACTCTTTAAGTAGTAACATGTCGACTCGAATTCCCTCAGCCCACTTCGGATTCGACAGCCACATTGCTCAGTCACTTCATGTTCAGCAGTCCGATGTCCTGTCTTGTCATACAGTCCTTGGACTGCAACTACCAATCATGCAATAATCTCTGCTCTGATTCCTGAATAATCATAGATCTGATGATGTGGCAACCGTTGCAAGAACTGAGGCTCTCCTGATTTCCCTCAAGTTCTGTTCGGTTGTTTGAATATTAAATGGGTTCCCACCATTTCTGGATTGGTTTCCCACCAATTCTCTCAACCTGATCTGCTGTGGGTGCAGATGTCAAAGAGTCACATTCTGTCATTCACCCTCATCATACCTCTCGGTCATACTTGTGACTGTCATCGGTGTTGTCACTCGTCATTCTGACATGTCTGTCACTCGTCTGACTCGCGATACGCCCTTGTACAAGTTTGCCCATCTGTTTGCATCAAACTCGTTTACCTCCCAATTTGCACACTCAACTTATTTTTTACTCCTCAGGTTAAAAAAATCAAATCTTATCAACGTCGCCGCAATTCTTGTAAGGAGACATATGGGAGCACATGGATCACCTCGCACACTGCCACACATCCTATGGAACAGCTGGCATAACCCTACCAAAATTGGCTTCATACAATCGGTGTGGGCCGGTCTTGTGTTTCAGTGAGATGCACAAAAGTGGTTTTATTGATACGTCACAACTGTCTGCAGAATTTCGCAACATGCAACGTGCAAAATCAAGGGAACTTAGCGCGGTGAAAGCTTTCCAAACGGCAAAGGGCAAACCTACAGAGTGAAGCTCAGCAGTTTCACTTTATACTGTTTGGGGTTTAATATTTTCCCTCCCATTTTAGAGATAATGATCAAGCAGAAAAGTTTCTGGTTCAAAAAAGTTCCAAGGTTAATTGAAAAGTCATCCAGACATTCTAATGTCCCAACAACATAACCTACCTTTGCTTCCCAGCAAAGTGGATTTATATTGTACCATAGCTCAGAGAGGTCTGCCGTTGGGTTGCAACCAAAAATTCCTTCAACCTTGTGAAGTATTCTGCAGGATCCCTTTCGAAGACATCGTCGTGGTCTGCACCTTCAACGAAATATGGAGGATATCGGTACTGCCGTGGCAGCTTATTATATAGTTTCTGACCGTGGCTGACATCTATCACTTGATCTTCGGTACCGTGCATGATGAAAACCTTCAGGAAAACAAGAAAACTTTCCGGTCAGTCCTCAAACAAAGTAACAAAAGTCAGCTTGGGGGAACCGCGGTATGACAGGGTAAAAGAGCAGCAACTACTACAGACGATATTTCGAAGCGACACTTGAAGAAATCAGACAGCACTGAATGCATCAGCGGACCAGTGGTGCAGCTCCTGTCCTGCTCTAGTATAGTTTGCGAAACCTCGGAAAGAGGGAAACTTGCGAGAAAAGGTGCGGCGCTCACCGGGCATCTGACAGAAGGCAATCTTCTGATATTGGGAAACTGAAAAGCAAAGTAAAATTCATTCGTCAGTCAAAAACAGTGACGTGCGGAAGAAAACAGGAAGTGCATCCAAGAAATGCTCGTTGAAAGACTCGCGCTATCACAATATATGTGATGTCACAAGACCAAGGGGTGTGCTATGACCGGGTTGCCAAAAACAGAAAACTGGGTAAGAACCTATAAGGGCGCTGAAAGTGAAGGAGAAGTTACCATTTAGGGCGGATCGCCTGCCTCTGCGAAGAGCAACTCCTACAAGTTCCTAGGTCTAAAGGGCAGCGTCCCGCAGACTAGAGGGAGTAAAAAAACATTGAGTGGGTAAAAATATTAAGTTTATGGCGTGAGGATCGAATCCAATGTAGAGCTTCCCAGGAAAGAGCACAGGTCAAGAACCGGGACAGCAGAGTGCCAAGCGCTCCACGCGGGATCCTCACAAGCTGTGTTTTCTGATTTAATCACTGGGCCTCCTTTCATGGTGGCGCGAAACACAAATCACCGAAGTTTCTACGTTCTGTTCTCATAAAAGAATCTGCTGTCCCATTTGGATCCGCAGCACGAAGGCCGCAGAACAGAGTTGTTACCAAAAGTATCCCGACAAATCGTGTGGGTAAGCACGTTGATAATATACGGAGAATGTAATAAACAGTTTGAGTCGAATAGCGATCCGCTCGCAAACGAAAATACAGGAGGCAAGGAGAGAGTGGTGGCACGTGCCATGTCGCAGGATCGGTAACAATATGTCGGCGCACAGATACCCTCTTGGCTGGTGATAACGCCAATACCAGTGGTAAGAGGGCTGTGAAGCACCAATCCTTTGCAATTTTCCTCTGATGCAAGATAGCAGCTTGGCCCAGAACCCACAGATTGACCGTACGCTATGATATCCCCTGGTGAAATTCCTTCTGAAATCATATACTCAAACACAGCCATGATATCACCATATGTGTTGGCCTCGGTGGGCTTGCCGGTCGCGCGACCATAGCCACTGTAGTCGTATGCGTACAGGTTTACATTTAAGCGCAGCGCAAACTCCACCCAGAATTGATACATCACCCCACAGTCCATTGCGTTGCCGTGGCTGAAAAGCACGTGGCAGGACGGAGCCTTGACCTTGAAAGCGAAGACGGGGATGGTGGTGTCCCTGACCAGCGAAAAGAGGTGGAGGCAAGAGGAATCACTACGGTATTCGCATATTTCCAAAGCCAAAGCACAAAGAACAGCAATACGTATATACAGGCATCATAAGAGTGTGACGCATGCATGAACGATATCACAGTACAATAAAACAGCGTTGTGGTTACGCAGCAGGTTTCTTCGACGGGCACAACGTACTGTTGCGTTCGGATGGTTTTCACGGACACCTTCACCAGAGGACTGTCAACTCCTGGGAGCATTAACCGAATATGCTCAACGCCGTCTTCACTGTCGTCGATAGTGTATGTTGGAGGCTCGGGAGGGAAAAACGCAAATTGATCTGCAACCCTGCTTGCGTTACAGCCATTCGCGCACCACATGCAAGCTATAAAAGAAGATATCGCACAACCCATTGCGAACCCTTAGACCTACTTTGGGGAGGTTTTGACAACGTGGAGGAAAAGTCCAAACGAAACCGAGGTACAGCTCTGTGTGAAGGCAAGCACCCGTATTCACCCTCGGTTTGTTGCCTTCTGGAATTAATGTAGCTCACCGCACACAATAGTTTTGCATATATGCAAACATCCCCCCATAAATTCACGCGGATCTCACCGGTATGATCCTATGTAGTCATTCAATACCAAGGAATAAAAGGTCTAACCGACGCGAGTTTTCTTTCACTTCGTTCACTTTGTTTCAGGAGCAGAAATGTCGTCGCTGTCGAGTGTGCAGTGTCGTCCAATCGAGCCCTCGCCCGATGTTCGGCCAATCGCGAATTCGAGATCGGTTGACGAGATAATTATAAACAAAACGGTTGTTACATTTAGCCCAGAAACTTCCCCTTCGAGGGGGGACCAGAGGGGTGGAATTTATATAAGGCCGCCCCTTTTCGTCGTCGATAATGTAGCGGATCATCGTGACAGCGAAGGTGTGTAGCGCCGAGGGAGGGGTGGGCGATTTCTTCATATTATAAATTTGGAAAACCTCACACGAAAAGTGATATCTGAAAAGAAAAAACATTTACGCCGATACTCATGGGGAGTGTCAAGGTTGACGATATACAACCTTTCAGACTATGCGGCTGCTATTGAACTGTAACAACGCGCATCAATATTTGGTGGGTATGAGTGCAGTCTCTGGTGTCCGGAATCCTCTGCTTGAGCACAATGCTCCTCATATACCTCAATGTCCTCACGCTTCATAAGCGTTACCACTATCGGGTTGTGAACCCGAGAACATTGGGTGAACTAACTAACTATCGGCTGGTCGAATTAGCCTGTTGATACCCGCATGGTGTTCAATTCATGCTTGAAGCGAAGACGCGTCCTCTCAGAACAATTTGTTCTTCTTCAAGAACTTGTCTTGCTTCATCATCGAGATGCTTCATGAGAAACCCTAAATATACTAGCTATATGAGGGTGGGATAAGAGATGGTACGACAACTGCCATAAGGCAGCAGCTGAAGGACAATGGTTGCGGATAATATTACCAGAGTAAGGGCTGGCGGCTTGCGCCGCCAAGTTATTACGAAGGGAAGATTGTCTGAGAGTCAGGCGCAGGTCGCAGTGTCATCGTCATAACGCGTGACACCGCGACCGCGACACTGCGATGCTAAAGGTGAGTGCTACGAGGAGTCACTAATACTAGATACTACTATAGGGTACCTAATATTGTACTCTCCATGAATGCTGTACTCAGCCTCTCGATGACAGATGTCACTCATGGTGAGTGGATGACAGATATTATGACTGTACATGTCATAGTCGACCGTACTGACGATACTCGACGACTGTATGTCATTATAACACATGACATGACATGACATGACATGACATGACATGACATGACATGACATGACATGACATGACATGACATGACATGACATGGTATGACATGGTATGACATTTATGACATGTATGCCACATATGTCATCGGTCATATCCTTGACAGATCTCCCCTCTTAGAAGAGTTGTGACCTCACAATATAGGGTGCATACCTTTGTATATGTCTTTGATGTCTTTGTTGTTGAGCTGGTACCAGTCTTCTTACACCGATGAGGCGTCCCTCAAGGTGTTTTTAGGATATTGGGGGGAACTGAGTCCACTTTAAACCCTCACCTTAGGCATTTAGCCTTTCAGTTCTTAGGATGTAGCCCCCATGAATTGCGTATCGTATTTCGGAGTGACGTTTCAAGGTATCTTCCGAGGTTTACGTTACGGATAGATATAGCGCTGCCGTTCGTATCGTATTTCAGAGTGACGTTTTTACGGCTTTATATAATGCATCCACCTCTTCCTCCCTTCAGAGAGCTTACTCCCCCGAAGTTCACAGGAATACTATGGAGAGCCCCTTCCGAATATTCGAAATTTCGGCTTGTTTTTAATGCAAACGGAGTGGCCCTGCTTAACGAGATATCGGAGGGTCTCTATGAGTCCACTTTAAATCCTCACCCGATCTGCCCCAGTGCTCCTTTTATTTTTCGGTCCGGTACGCGCGCTCTGACGAACATTTCATAGATTGGATTCGACAACGTACTAATGTGAAATTCGTTTTAGTTATGTATGTCAATCATAACTCAGGATCACAACTCCGTCCACCTCAGTATCCGGTAGCTGCGGATTACTGGCCATAAGATCCGAATGACAAACCACGGTCTGGCAAAGGTAGCATAGCAGTTTTTATTTATCCACAGATATGGTACCCGCATGTATGCGTATCTGTGCAAGGGTATGATTTGTACAAGGCTCACTGCACCTCAGCAAGGAAGGAACAATTCCCGCTCCTGTCATATCAATTTGATGCAGGGTAAAAATGTTAGGGATGTAACCCTGCAGTTCTTGGGATGCAGCCCTGCAGTTTTTGGGATGCAGCCCTGCAGTTCTTAGGATGCAGCCCTGCGGTTCTTGGGATGCAGCCCTGATTATTATTCGGTCGGCAATCATTGGCCAAAGTCATCGGCTATCAGCTTATTGACTCAGAAGCCACAATGTTATAGAAGCTACGACCTATCGTGACATATGCGGCAGTTATGCCTTCAGCATACGTAGACAATATGATAATGTGGAACTTATAATCCCACTTAAGTTGCATCATGATAAATTCATCCCGGTGTTAACAAGTGTTCATGATTTGATAAGGGGTTGACGCCCCACAGGCCAAAGGTCATTGTCTCTTAAGGCTCGCCTCAAGTGCGCGGCTTTGAGGAGCAGCGTCCCGGCGAGGCACAGGCTTGATGCTTCCTTGACCACAATGGAGCTGGAAATGAGAATGCTCAAGATATCCGAAGACAGGAAGGCTTTTTGTTGGCCAGAGTCGCAAGAGTTGCTGTCTAGATGCTTAATGGATGGGGTTGCATTCGGATACAAACTGTGCAACCATACATGTGACTTATGCATTGGTGTATGACTTTGATGAATTGTTTTTGTCATGAACCTGGAAGGAATGACGGGCAAATAGCTAGAGCGGCGGATCTCACTCACTCGGCTTTACTTTTATGAAATTCGATGCCTGAATGGCACAACTGGCAATCCTTGGCTCAGATGCTTTCCTTCAGACACTGGCACAGTGTCTCAAGTGTCTCACCAGCTTCTCTAGATTTGGAGAAAAGCCATGGATCAACAATTCATCAATCAAACCACATGTTACCAAGGCTGATTCAACGAATCTTTCAACTCTTGAAATTCAACAATCAGCATCTCAGGCTGTTGACGTCAAGTAATGGTTTTAAGCTTACAATATAGCTTATTCACATTTAAAAAACCATCGTTCTTCCATGTCAGTACCCTTCATATAATATGATAGAGCTGGAGAAATATGCATCTATGATTTTTTCATGATGAACTTTATGTGTCAGTAAGCCAAAGACTTCATTTGACGGTTTTATCGGAATGATGTACCGTGTCATCAAACGTTATGACTGCTATACACAGATGCTGGAACTTTTCATAAGATTTCTCTATTTAATCTTCCAAGTAAAATCGCAATGATGTAAAATCAAATGATGTAAATCAATTTTTGACAGCTGTATGAAGAATGAATGAATCTATACTCCTTCCTCCCCCTTTAAAAAGAGGTGTATCAACGAAACCAATGATGGTATTGGAGCTAACTTTGGTATCGAAGCTAATGGAGAGTCAATCAAGAATATGAATATCATTTCTCTATTGTCGTAAAAGGCTCACAGTTGCTTCAATGGTTCATAAATGTAGTCCCGCATAAAAAGATTACCCCCAAATTGCTCAAAGAAACGGGCCTGCACCCGGATATGATTGAGCAAGTCCTGAGTGAGAGAGACTGTCTGTTGCCACCCCGATTATGCCCGTGGGTTGGGGTTGGGGGCAGGAATAATGTGGAGCAACGAAACCAGTACCCTGGAGCACACTTGGATGGCGAGCACAGGAATGCAGGAGGAGCCCCCTTCCTTAATGCGGTGGAGTGGCAGGAGGAACTTGCTCTCATGGGATACTTACCAGAAGGCTTTGGCAAGGTGCTTAAAGGGATCGGGGTTCCACACCGTGGGGTGAAGACACTTTTGAAAAAACTGTCCAGGGTGTGCAGGCGTCATGCAAGGGAAAGATGCATATTACATGAAACGGGAGTCCCACCTGAGAGTGGCACCGTAGAGGAAGCACCCAGCATTCAGGAACTTTGCACGAAAAATAGGAAAGAAACCGAGGTTGTAAAGGCTGCAGGGGAAATGCTAGGCAACTATGTGAACCCTTACCCTCCCCCCAGTGAACCCTTACCCTCCCCCCAGCCCCCACGGGG
>LGRX02008021.1:0-32164 GCA_001247695.2 Cymbomonas tetramitiformis | reverse complement strand
ATGATTACGTAGAGCTGCTACTGCCATGCGCGCTCATCGGAACGAAGGCATTATTCGTTGAAACAAAGAGTAAAGACACGGGCGACAACCTCTACCATGCGGTGCACCTGCTGCGTGAGATCCAAGGCATTCATTAATCCCCTTCCGCGCTTCGTTCAGGTAATAAGAATGTGAACTTTCCTGTGGTGTCGCACGTGCCATTTTCTCCTAGGCTGCTCGAAAAAGTCACAAGCGGCAAGGGGTGTAAGTTACTGAGAATCTGGGGTGGGATGCGCAGCTTCCAGGCCTTCTCTCAACTGCAACAGCGAGCAGTCCCCGACGTTCCCAACGGTGCTGCAGATCTATCTACGGCAGCAGAATCATTCCCCTGTCACTCTGCACGTGCATGTCACCAAGCCACGTGGGGTATACTAGATAGATAGATAGATAGATAGATAGTTAACTGGAAGCTGGATGGAATGGGTAGCATCCCATAGTAGTGTACGCGGTACCCAGCTGCTGACTGTTTGATTGAAGGGTTTTAGGGTTTAGGGTTTAGACCCTAAATGTGGAACCAGTCACAATGTTACATTTGTAATTATCTTTGCGATGGGAAGCATTGTCCTGCCTACACGTGTCTTCTTAACAGCCAATTACGTGCATGCATGTGTATACAATCTTTAAATATCCAGCATATAGCTTTCTTACACGTGTGCATATCTCCTACATTCCAGCCAATCACGTGCTTACATTTGGATAAGATTCTTAAGTTTTCTTAAGTTATCCTTGAGCCATGTGGACAATATCCTCCTACCAAGAAGCTTCCACGTACTTACATTTTCTTAAGTTTTCTTAAGTATAATTCTTAAGTATACTGTCGGCCAATAGCTAACTGCCCCGATTTAAATATGCATAGTGTGGGTTTATATCGAAAACTTAAGAAAACTTAAGAAAAACTTAAGAAAACTTAAGGAAACTTAAGAAAACTTAAGAAAGTACTTGCAGATGTGTACGTCGGTTTTCAGAAGTAAAAAAACCAACCATCTCCATCCAACTGGCTGGATCGCTGTGATTTATCGCATGCCAGGAAGGCAGCTTTGCAGCCGCAATGCAGGCATCAGGCGGGAACATATGAACATCATCCAATACCCAATACGAGGACATCGGCGACAAACCTACCTCTTAGGTTAGCATCCAATGGCGCTTATTGGTTTCCCAGACATCACTAACTTGCCATCGGTAGCCGCCTTGGAGGCCACAAAAAGACGGGCAAGGCTAGCGGCGGATGGCCGTTTCGCGGGCTCGCGGTGCACGCAGTCCATAACTGGGCTCCAGATTGCACGGCTGACATAGGTATTGCTCGACCGCTTCCCCAGGATGTCATGCACAGTCGCGCTGGTGGCATCATCATTAACTCTCTTAAGGGCGTCACGTGAATCTCGAATCAAGATGCGCACGAGGATCGGGGCAATCGCCCACATGTCGGTTGCAGGTGTCGGTCCTCCATTACTGTACTCCGGCGCATACACGGATCCAGGCTTGTGATGTGCATCGTCAGGCGTTCCGGAGGTCCATCGGTGCCTTCGGTAGTGGTCTTCAGGCAGCCCTTCCCTATGCTGCCGCCTTGATAGCCCGAAGTCGATGATGACCAAGCTGTCGGGCCTCGTCGGGGAAAGCACCATGTTTGTTGCCCTGACGTCCCCGTGGGAGATACCGGCTTTATGCAGCGCAGCAAAGCCTGTCAAGATTCTGGCGCACAGGTCTCTCTTGAAGGTCATGGTAACAGCCACGGGCGGTTGTGCCAGGAAGGCGTGCAGGGAGATGCCGTGGTCCATGGAAAGTAAGAACGGTGCACATGCGGGACGTTCTCGTTCGCCAAGCTGCCGCAAACCGAAGTGGAGTATGGGCGACACGTACTGCGGAGCTGAATTCGCGGCGAGGGTCGTCATGTATAGTTCCCGAGCAAACTCGGAAAAGCGGGTTGACGCGCTTGGCCAGTGCTTTAGACTGAACTCTTTGTACACCAAAGGAACTGTGCCGTTGAGGGTGCAACCGACTCTGGTTGACGCGAAACCGCCGTCGCACTTTTTCGCCGGACCTAAAGGATTTGAGAACGTGACCATATTGTAGGAGACTTCACCCAAGTTGCAGTTCTGCGCCAGAGTGCGCGCGACATCCGGGCCGTAACGCCAGGCGGTTGTGCGTGGGTCTCGTGAGCTGGGACGACGGTTCACGGACGTGAGTTGGGAGTAGTACTCCGAGCAACCACCCACGAATATGGGAAGCGGTGCTTGTGGAAGGGGTTTCTTCTCCTCGACAGAAGCTTCAAGTGCACTATTTGCCCTTTCCAACTTCACTAGTTTTTTCTTAAGACGCTTGGACTTGTTGTTACGGCTGCGGGTTTTGCGTTTCTTGGTCTTGCAAAAGGTGCAGCAACCGCCCTCCTCTATCAGACCTAGTATTACATTTAATGATGTTACACACATACGACACGCCACAACGCACATGCGCCCACGGTCCGCCGTACCGGCCCGAAACAACCACATAACTCCTACCGGCCACACCCCCTGAATATGGTCGCGTGTCAGAGGAGCTGTCCTCACACCACACCAAATATATCCCGTGTGCCCTACCCACATGCGCCCACGGTCCACCGCACCAACTCGACACAACCACATACATCCTACCGCTCACACCCCCTTGTTATGGTCGCGTGTCAGAGGAGCTGTCCTCACACCGCACCAAATATATTCCGTGTCCCCAACCCACATGCGCCCACGGTCCACCGCACCGACCCAAAACACACACACATACATGCTACCGGCCACACCCCCTTAATATGGTCGCGTGTCAGAGGATTTGTCCTCACACCGCACCATAGATATTCGGTGTGCCCAACCCACATGCGCCCACGGTCCACCGCACCGACCCGAAACAAACACACACTTCTACATCCTACCGGCCACACCCCCTTGTTATGGTCGCGTGTCAGAGGATTTGTCCTCACACCGCACCATAGATATTCGGTGTGCCCAACCCACATGCGCCCACGGTCCACCGCACCGACCCGAAACAAACACACACTTCTACATCCTACCGGCCACACCCCCTTGTTATGGTCGCGTGTCAGAGGATTTGTCCTCACACCGCACCATAGATATTCGGTGTGCCCAACCACATGCGCCCACGGTCCACCGCACCGACCCAAAACAAACACACACATCTACATCCTACCGGCCACACCCCCTTGTTATGGTCGCGTGTCAGAGGATTTGTCCTCACACCGCACCATAGATATTCGGTGTGCCCAACCACATGCGCCCACGGTCCACCGCACCGACCCAAAACAAACACACACTTCTACATCCTACCGGCCACACCCCCTTGTTATGGTCGCGTGTCAGAGGATTTGTCCTCACACCGCACCATAGATATTCGGTGTGCCCAACCCACATGCGCCCACGGTCCACCGCACCGACCCGAAACAAACACATACATCCTACCGGCCACACCCCCTTAATATGGTCGCGTGCCAGAGGAGCTGTCCTCACACCGCACCATAGATATTCGGTGTGCCCAACCCAAATGCGCCCACGGTCCACCGCACCGACCCAAAACAAACACACCCATCAACATCCTACCGGCCACACCCCCTTGTTATGGTCGCGTGTCGGAGGATTTGTCCTCACACCGCACCATAGATATTCGGTGTGCCCAACCCACATGCGCCCACGGTCCACCGCACCGACCCGAAACAAACGCATACATCCTACCGGCCACACCCCCTTAATATGGTCGCGTGTCAGAGGAGCTGTCCTCACACCGCACCATATATATACGATTTGCCCAACCCACATGCGCCCACGGTCTGCCGCACCCACCCAAAACAAACACATACACCCTACCGGCCACACCCCCTTAATATGGTCGCGTGTCAGAGGAGTTGTCCTCACACCGCACCATACGTATTCAATGTGCCCTACCCATTTACGCCCACGGTCTGCCGCACCAACCCGAAACATCCTCGAAAATTCCAGCTACCACACCCCGTTTCAACCGAGCCACGGGTCCGGGGGCGCGCCTCGAGCCTTGCAAAACAAGGACACGCGCACGCCTCTCCTAACCCACCGGCTGGGATCCTCACCTACCCCGACCGAAAATGCAATGTAGCCACGGGTACAGGGGGCGCGCAGCGAGCCTTGAATCAGGCCACGCGCACGCCGCTCCCGACCCACCGGCACATCATCGGGGAAAAGAAAAACAACCATTTGTCATGTAACCTTACCGGCCGGTCGAAGCAGTACCCTCCCGAGCTGACCACCATGCAGACACCAACACAAGTGGAACACGCTTGTTGTACGCACGTCTCTTTTTAAGCAACCTCTGACGGCGGAACGTGTGACATAAATTAGGTTCAAGATATGCAAACGGTTTCAGGAAACGCAGAAAACTCACCGGCGGTTCTGCAGGCTCTTCAGGCGCGCCGCCTTCTTCACCCGCGGGCTCCTCGTTGACGTCCTCATTGAGGTCCAACGCGGCTGCTGCACCGGCTTGGCCAGCTTGGCCCACAACCTGCACACCCGATAACCCGACTGTGTGGGGGGAAAAAACAAACGCAAAACGTCGGTCTAAGACCATGATGTTTCATAAAATTTAAACTGAAGCTCGCACCGGTGGATCTCCCCCGTTCCCGCCGTTGGAGCGTCCCGCCGCAGCAAGGAGTCTTGCTGCGCGATTGCTACCAGACGTACGTGCGGGAGGAGAAGACGCCATGTTTATTATATATTCAAACTTCAAAATTACTACAAGGGCGGAAAGGGAAGGTGGTCAAAAAACCTTCTCTTTCGAAAGAACGAATAAGCCCCGCCCGCCGCAGTTTAAACCCTCGCCTGATTTGAAATCGAGTGTTCCAAGTATTTATTATTTTAAAGTATATATGTCACATGCGTGGGTATGATGACGATCGCAATTTTGATTGGACTACACCACTTACAGGCTTTCCCCATTCACGACATTCCCTGACATATTTATAGTGCACGCGAGCCTTCGCGAATCAGGTTGCCACAACCTTTTATACCTCGACTGATTCAGTGTGTATAATTACTCATCGTCGACTGCAAGACAAATCTTTGGCCTTTTACAAACCCAGCCTCTTCGAGTCATATCTCCTGGCATCGCGCCAGTCATTCTGGGGCTCTCGCGTGAACCCTGGGGCATCCTGAAGCGGGCTTGGTGACATTCCTATGTCATCGGGTGTATAATTCTACCGATTTATACCGACTTAAGCAAACTTAAGCAAACTTAAGTAAACTTAAGAAAACTTAAGCAAACTTAAGCAAACTTAAGCAAAAACCTTGTTCTAGTGTCTGGTGGTGCCTCCGGTGCTGTGCTGGAGGTGCACCCACGGGCTCTGGTGCTTTGGCATGCTATCACCTGGGGTCTGGCTATCTCGGCTTGTCTTCCTGCCGTTGGTGCCAGGACTCCCGTACGCACCTGGCGACACCTTGTCAACCGGCAGTCACCAGCGGGCGGGCCCCAGCCCTCAACAACCCAGCCTCCGGCGGGTGAGCCCCGTACCTCTCGCCGCTCCTCACCAGTCTGGACTGCTGTTCTGGTTATCTGTAGCCTGGCCCTGTGTACCTCGGCACTACTGTTTGGGTACTCTCTGGGTCTGCGGCAGTCAGTCAGGCAGTCAGTCAGTCAGTCAGTCAGTCAGCTTACCCCGCCAGCAGGGGGGTCCGTCGGCCGTTCTGCTGGTCAGCTTTTCTCAGCTGATGGACTGGCTACCGGTGATACCGGCTTATGTCTGGTCTCTGGTTATGCTGTGGGTACTTATGCTTCTGTGGAGCTTGGTGTACTGTCTGGTCAGCTTGGGTCAGTTACAGTGGTCTACCCTCTGGTACCCGCTGGCTATACTGGTATTCTGGTTTATGGCAGTGCAGAGTCAGTTCCATTGTATGTGCCCGACGAGGAGTGGGCTGCTTCTGGATTCAGTTCTCTGGCCAGTGCTGTCCCTGCACCCGTCCGGGTTGACAGGGGCATCGTGTGTGACTCTGGAGCCACATGTGTCATGTGCGGGGACCTGTCGGCCTGCACCGACGTGGACTACACCCGTACGGTGGCCTTCACCATGGTCACGGCTGGGTCTCACAGGACGGATGCTACTGTGACATTCCATCTGTATGGGGTCTGTATCCAGGACGGAGCCATCGACCACTTCGTTCTCCCAAACTCACACTATAAAGCCGGCTGCCGCACTCTCCTGTCTTCTCGGGTTATGCTTTCCCTCGGCTTCGGGTCCCCTGACCTTGTGTCCCTCACTTACACCCACCTGCCTACTGGCCGTGTCTATCGAATCATTGACTCTGGCACAGACTATATGTGGGCGGAGGTCCCTGAGGGGGCGGCCAGTGCACTCACCCAGACTGTCTCACGTGTCCGCACCGGTGAGATCTGCGACTGGATGTGGGCACGCTCAGAGTATGCCAAGTGGGCTTTCCTGAAGGGCTCGCCCGCTGCACTGGCCAAGACCGGGGAACACAACTTTGACATCTCCCTCTTCGGAGACGACCTCCCCCCCGGCGTGGGTAACAACCAGACCTGCCCAGTCAGGTATTCACTGTCTGATTCCTGCTGGGGTCACCTCTGGGCCGGTGCCTATATATATGGCAACCCGCCCTTTGACAGACTCACCTGTGAGCGGATGCTCAAGAAGGCCAACCGAGACTTTGCAACCGACCCCGAGCACACGGTATTCCTCTTCCTGATCCCCCAGTCACACCTCAGTACCTTCAGGCAGCACCTTATTCACTGGGAGGTGCTACATGTGTATCCGGCTGGCACAGAGGGCATATTCAGCTACCGTCGTGAGCACACCTATGCTGGACGGCCCCTTCAGTCGGCTGGCTCGGAGGGCGGGGGGGACCGTGTCTTCATTGCTGGTACCCCGTTCCCGGTGGCTATCATCTACCGTGATCAGTACACGTCCATGAGGTTCACCCCTGAGAGGTGGTGCCATTCCGCATATGCTCATGCTCATGGTCTCAGGCTGGCTCAGCTCATGGACCTTGGTGTTGACATCGCCCGACCTGGCACTACAGTTACCCGGGAGCAGCTGCTGTCTCACAGGACCTGTGCTGAGGCCTGTGCTGTGTGTGCCCGTATGCGGACAGTGCAGCCGAGTCCGAAGCACCCTCCGGCTGACAGATACAGGGCTCAGAAGCCTGGATCTATGTGGGCGGCTGATGCTACAGGCCCGATCACGCCTATTGGCTATGACGGGTCGAGGTACCGCTGGACCTTTGTGGAGTTCACTGTGAGGTTTACACTTTGCTACTTCTCTGCTGAGAAGTCGGCATACAGCTTCATCCTGGCTCAGTTCCTGGCAGATGTTGTTCATCACGGCTTTGCCTGCACTGGCCTGGTTCTCCGCACTGATTGTGCCCCGGAGCTGTGTGACCCTGCAGCACAGGCTCTGTACAAACACCATGGCATCAAACACCTGCAGTCGTCACCCACCCTGCACTGGCAGAACTTCATGGCTGAATATGTGATTGGTAAGATCTCGTCGGTCTCCCGTGCACTCCTGGAGACAGCCGGTATGGACCTCACCTACTGGCCTCTTGCAGACAGTCATGCCTGCCTGCTATGGGATATCCTGCCTCATGGGCGGGACGCCGTGGTGCCATTCTATCACCTTATGGGCTATCACTTTACCTACTCCCGTATCGAGATATTCGGCACCCTGTGCACTGTGGCCATGGATGCTCAGCAGATGCGGGCCCGCCATCCGGGGGTCTCCAAGAAGCGGACCCCCCGGGCCTGGCAGGGGCGGTTTGTGGGCATCAGCCTCAGGTCCTCGGCCTACAAGGTACTGGACCTGGAGAGAAACAAGGTTGTTTCCGAGGGCCGGCCGGACTTCATCAGAAACTACTCAGAGTTCGGGCAGGTGATGTCATCGTTCCCTGCCCCCGCTCTCGACGAGCAACACTCCGCACCCGTGCCCAGTGACAGGCCGGAGCCGTGGAAGGACTACACCACTGACATGGTGGTGACGGTCCATTCCGTGGCTGCCTATTATGACACCCGGGACGGTGAGACCTATGCCACTGTACAGTTGCTTGACACTAGTTCAGCCGACACTTTCTGGACCACCGCCCAGCAGTATGTCATGGCTGACCCTGCGGGCACTGCTTGGTTTGACTTGGTCCACTGGCTGGACCAGTGTCGACAACGAGTTCGGTTGTGAACCGAGACCGATGTCGGTTTTTTCAAAGCTCGACGTGACCGAGACCGACGAGAAGATCTGGGGTACGTGGCCGCTCCTAAATCGATGACCGGCGGTGGCCGATTTGGACGTGACCGCTCCCAACCGACACCGACGGCCAGTTTCGCTCGTCGATCTTGACATCGTCGGGATGGAAACAGGCTCGAAATCGATCCGTACTCGAAACCGTCAAGGGCACCCGTATCACGGGACCGCTCCCACTCGAACCCGTTGGCCACGTGTGGACATCGAGATCGTAGCCGAAAAACCGTCGGTGAAATAGTTATAACTCCACCAACCCGAGGAATTTGAGGACGCAACCAAATTCGTTCTAACCCTCTGTACTGTCTATGTCTCTGTGTCTCGGAATAAATCCTACGGCTTACACTCCGTTCGTACAATCGTTTAATCGCGTACACAGCATGAAAGTGTTCATGGGTCTCCAGCTGGAGACCCCTGTTAGGTTTGTGATTTTACTTTCGCCTTTCGAGGCAACCCAGAAGACACGTCCCAAGCTTGACAGCTGTTTGAATATATTGGCGGGCGCAGCTTGCGTATCCCAACCGTGTGAATTGATGAACTATGCCAGCTTGCGTGCACTGCACATACAAATACCTCTGCACACGCCAACGAGACCTGCATGCGTATGCTGTGTGATCAATATGTGTATTTTAAAATGAGAAAGTGGCATCATGCCAGCATTTCAAGGTATGGTTTACTGGAGGTCAACATTATTAGCATGAAAATTCAAAATCGTTTATTTGATAAATAGGTTGGCTGAACCTATCTAAACATATTATGCACTTCGGGGAGTCAAGTGGTTAAGGCATGAAGAAGTTATGGTCGATACCATTCCGCGATCTCCCATACTTAATTAACCATACTTAACCATACTTAACCATACTTAACCATACTTAACCATACTTAAGCACCAACTAAAAACACATATATCTCGAGATCTAGATCTGAAATCTTTTATGCTAATGTTGACCTCCAGTAAATCATACCTTGATTTGTGTTTCAGCAAGCACTGTCAACCAAAATAATGCATTTCAGGTGAAAACCGACGATCTTAACCGAAGGTTGCGAGCATAACTAGGCGTCGAGCTCGAAACCGACGGTTTAAAATGTGGGCGGAACCGATGGAAACCGTAGACCGTACGTGGGGATTGATGAACGATCCCGAAGGAAACCGTGATCGACGAGTGAATTTCAGCAACGATACCGTGACCGATGGTTAAATCGAGGGATCGAACTCGACGAGTTAATGAAAATCGGTTAAGTATATACTCACGTGACCGTCGATTTCGGTTTTGCACTCGTTGTCGACACTGGGCTGGACCGCCGCAGGGTCATTGACTGTGTCAATCAATACTACCCGCTCTGGACTCTGGCTAAGGCTCAGGAGGCCCGCGGTGATCCGCTGTATCCGGCACTCATTGTGTCCACGGACATGAGGCGGTCCAGGTCCTATGGGGTACTCTTCCGGCCTATGGCCTACGGTGATGTGACTGCCCCACGTGCCTATGCCATGGACCTCCGTGCCAGTCTGGTGGTGTTCCCTGATACCCACAGTGCTTGCCACCTTCCCTTCTCCGACCACCCGGAGCAGGACCAGTGGCTCCTTCCGCACTATGTGGTCCCACCAGAGGACACGGTCGGTACATTGCCTGCCAGCGGCACACTCAGCTTCTGTCATATCTCTGCTGACCTCGCCGAGCGCCTGTACCACACTGCAGCTCCTGATCTGCCACTGCCAGGTGGGTACCGCCAGGCACTGTCTATGCCTGATGGGGCTCAGTGGGAGGAGGCTATTACCGGTGGGGAGGTGCAGCCTCTGATTGACCAGGCTAAGATAGAGCCGGTGGAGGTGCTGCCCGACGATGAGATCGCCACCAGCACCATCTTTGTGCTGAATAAGCCCTGGAAGCCACGGGATGGTCTACCGCCCGTCCAAATTCATAAAGCTCGGATGGCCGTGGCTGCCACATGGCACTGGGGCTACACCCAAGCTGAGACCGCATGCACGGTAGCAGACCTGCCCACCTTCCGCCTTCTCTTCATCCTGTCTATTATCTTTGCTGGTATGGGGGTTATGGTCTATCACTTTGACGTCAGTCAGGCCTTTGTTCATGCCCGTCTGGAGGTTCCTATATATGTGCGGTTCCCCTCTGGGTATATGTATAAGGGCAGATATGGCTATGCCAAGCTGCTCTATGCTCTCTACGGGCTACGGACGGCTGGTGCTTCCTGGCAGAAGCTGGCCAACAAATTCATGAAGTCCTTCACCTATCAGGGAATGCACTTCACCCAGTCCACATATGACCCGTGCCTATACTATAATTATTGTGGTAACCTCTGTGTTCGTGGCCTTCGTGGCTGTCTACGTGGATGACTTCGGGCTGACATGTGATGATGCCTTCCACCAGGCTTTCTGGGCAGCTTTCCAGGCGGCATTCAAGAGCAAGAATCTTGGCCGTATGACAGCCGTCCTGCAGCTTGCGGTTGACTATGATCGGTGGGGCATTGCACTGTCCCAAACCAGGCAGATCAAGGAGCTCATGTCCAAGTTCAAGCTTCCGGCCAAAACCTTTCACAATCCGATGGATGTGAACCTCGTTATCCAGAAGCCGGAGCACCCTGATCTCACCCTTGTCACCCCGTATCTCTCACTGCTTGGGTCCCTGCTGTGGATTGCACGGTGCACCAGGCCAGATGTGTATTACTCGGTCATATATCTGGCACAGTTCTCCTCATGCCCCTCGGCTCAGGCCTGGGAGGCACTTCAGAGAGTGGCTCAGTATCTATACTTCACACGGCACTACCGTATCCGTTATGCTTACCCCAGTGCACCGCTTTCTGTGCTCACAATACAGGTGTATTCGGATGCTGACCATGCTCGTGACAAACTCAACGGGTGTCTCTCCTACTCGGGAGGCATTGTATTCCTCAACGGCATGGTCCTTCATTGGGTATGTGCCCGCCAGACTGATGCTGAGATGTCCTCCACTGGATCTGAGTATGTGGCCGCCTCTGTGGTTGGGCAGCGGGCCATGTCTGCTATCCATATGATTGTGGAGATGTTCGGATTTATCAGAATTACGCAGCAGGAGCCGGGTGTGTCTGCTCTGGCTCTGTCTACGGCCTTCCCTGCAGCTGACACTTCTTGGATGCAGAGGGCGGCCACGTTCTTCGAGAATCGTGCTATGGGTCATGGTCAGATGGGCCCCGCCTCCCCCCTACACTACCAGGAGGCTGAGCCTGTTCCTGACAGCAGCCTGTATGCCCTGCCTCACGCGGTGCCAGTACCATATGATGGCGCGGGCTACGAGGACGGTCCGCGGGAGTACCACTCTCAGCGGTCTGGCATGTATGGTACCTCTGGACCCTTCATTCCCAGGCTGGAGCTCCCGGTGGCTGTCATGATTGACAACCAGGCGGCCTCCTCCATTCTGAGGAATGTCATGCTATCCACCAAGATTAAGCATGTGTTGATCCGTTTTCACTGCTTTCGGGGGTGGGTGTGTGCTGGGTACCTAGTGCCTGTTTACATCAACACTTTACTCAACCTGGCTGATATCTTCACCAAGCCTCTTCCTGGGCTCAAGGACAAGGTGCGGGTGATCATCAGCATGATCGAGTCCTTCATGGACGTGATCCGCCCGCACCCCAGTGGTGCGGGTGACTCCTAGGTTCTCTGGTCCTCTGTCCGGCTGAGCTGCAGGCCTATGAGCCGGCAGCGGTCGGGCAAGGGGTCTTTCTGGTCTGACTGGATTGATGCCCTTTGACGTGGTGCCCTTCTGGACTGGACTTTGTGTTCGTGGACAGACTGGTACCTATGACCTGCCCTATGAGACCTTAGACACCGACAGCTCTACTCTGACCTTAAGCACATCTGACTGGATTCTGGCCTTTGACTACATCCTGTACCTCTTTGACATCTTCTATGACCTCGAGTACTGGTTGACCGTCGAGCTGAGCAGCATCAGATGAGAGTATCTATCGGGGAGCGAGATCTGGCGGAGACCAGTCACTATTTTCATATCCTTGTGGCAGTCCACCTAGTTGGCATGCATATACTAGTACTTTAGCATTCGGTTTAGAGGGTTAGCCGGAAGCGGGGATGGCGGCAGGTCGGCCCTTTGGTTGATGTTGTTCTGATCCGTGGACGGGGACCTCTTAGTTTGCATTAGCTACCTGTTTCACATTCTTGTGCCACCTCAGCCGAGGTGGTGTGCTGAGATTCAGTAGTTCAGTACCACGTATGACGTATGACAGTGACAGTGACAGTACAGTGACTTCCTACCTGTACTCAGTAGTTCGACTTCGGTAGCTTAGACTGTGACACACGATATGATTGCCTAGTGACGGCCTCAGAGCTTAGATAGCCCGAGAGTCGTGTATTCATTTCTATCTTTTGATATACCCGATTGCCTCGCTCAAACCCTACGGCGTTCAGCGTTTTCACTGTGTCACTAGGACATTCTAGTATCCCCGTTCGGTGCCACGTCGGACACCACCAGCGTCGATGGGCCCTCAGAGGGCCCACGGACCATTGGTCGCATCATGGTCCGACCTTGCAACCTGGGCACCACCTGGGGCCGTAACCCCTACCAGGTATCGCCGTAGCTGGGCACCGCGTATGGCGATAGTATCGGCAAACGATCCGGGATGCGACGCGCCTGCAAGGCTTGTACAGAAGGGGCAGTATGGGTGGCACCAGGGTGCAGGATGGGGTCAGAGGCCCGACGCACTCTACTTATGATGTGTCGTGAATACGAGCGAAGCATTTTGCGAGTGCAACGTGGACGGTGGTTGCAGTAAGGCGCCGCAACAGGATTTGCGTTTGGTAAATCTTTTTATTTAAGAGGCATCCTTGAAACCTGCGACCTCCGTGCTCGCATCCACTCGCAGAATGCACGTCGAGAGGGACGAGTCGCAGAACATCAACACCGAAGAGCGATAGAGAGGAATGTATGATATAATGTGTAATGCCATGTCCGATACCATGTCGATTTACAGGGTATTGAACATTATATCGTGCTGCGCGATAGGATGTGCCGATAGCATGTTAAACCATTAGATCATACATTATATTGGGTGTTCGATATAATGTTTTTCGGCACGTGACACGATATCATGTCAGACCTTAATACTGTTAACATCATCATGTCATACTGACCTTAATACATTATTACTGTTCCAATATAATGTGACCTAATATCATGGTCGACATAATATTGGGTCATCTCTGGTTGTGACACTCAACTGTGGCACCAGCACCGTACGACACACAGCCTAGAGTCTTCGGATGCAATTCGTTCATCGTTTACTGGAATAATGAACCTCGATTAAGATATTATGATAAATTGTCGAAAAGAGCAAGGGGTCTGGCCCGCGGCCTACACTGGGACTCCCGGGAGAGCTGCCGTTGGGACCACGAGGGGAAGAGTGGGAAGCTAGATGTAGTGAACGAACCCAACGAAGCGAGCGCCTGCAGTACGAAATATACGCTCAGGCCCAGCCGCAGCAACCCCAAATGGTGGCGAATCAATCCCAAATGGTACTCGCAAGTTGACCGTGTCGTTGATGTACTTGCGGCCCGCACCCGATGCGACCCCCGAGGCTCTAACCGCAAAGAAGCAAACTACCGCCCCATTACATGTCCGCTCGCACACCGTCGCCCACTGAAGCGTGATAGGTGCACCACCTACGCAAACGGCGTCGTTCAGCCAAGCAACCCTTCGGTGTAAGCAAAATAATCACAAAGGGCGGAGTGGGTCCACGACCTAATGGAGCATCCTCATTCGGGCGATATTGTCGAAACGTGGGTGCCGCGGTAGCGGTCAACCGCCGATTATGCCCCTCTTGATGGGAAAGCAGAAACGGTAGCCCTAGACGACCTACAACGCTACAAGGCCCCGGAAAAGAGCCAGGTTGGGATTGATCCTGCCAAGACCTTTCAACAATCGGGTCTCTGTCGTTGAGCTACTCGTAGTTATGACAACTTTGGCTAGTGGTACCGATATCAAGGCTTCCCAAATCACATGTAGATGATGCTGAGTGGTACGTAAGAAGGAGCCACTTTCCTTTGAGATTTTGTTAGATTAGGTGTCTGGGTTGTAATTAGGGCTTTGTCTGAGGCTGTAAACCCGAGTGGCCAGATCGACACGTGCAGTTTCCGAGCTTTGAAACACGGTCGGCATACCGCGCGAACCCTAAACTCGTGACACAATCACTCGATACGACCGGTGTCTAACTATTTTGTGGACCTTGAGTATTTATCTGTTCAAAAGGTATCCACGTTGGAGCGTGCATTCCTCACGGTGTCACGGAGGTATCGGACTCACCATTTTGCTCGAGCGTATTCAGGGTATTCGTTATTTCGGACGGTCTAGCATCATGCTAGGCTAAACGGGCGCCGCGATGGACTAGGCGTATACACCGTCCGGTGATGCGCGGTATGGCTTTATTTGGACATTTGCTGAAGGTAATCTGGCAACTCGAGCTTATGGTTCATTCGTCGTTTTGTTTGTCCGTAAGCATCGTTGCCGGCAGTTATATTTTATGGGCCTGCGGGCAAGGGCCTTCCAACGGGAGATTGGCGAAGTAGCGTAACTGGCGCCACGACACGGATTTATTCGACATCGACGACGACTAGCCATAGACGCCCCTACAACTGCACATCCACGAGCCGCCCATCCACCCGGACAGTTTACATCGTTGAGCTATATTTCCCACGGCTTGACTGCTATCAACATGCCAAGAGCTCCATACAAACGCCACCGAATGCAACCGTTGCCTCTCGTACTATAGCATTTCATTTCTAACCATTTCACCATAGCTTGATAAAGGTTTGCAACTCGTTTGAATTCTGATCTGAATTCTGAATCGTCGCAACTGAATTGAATCATCTGAATTGTCTAAATATGTGTGTTCGCTTACGGTATCCGTGTAAGAAACGTTTTGTTTATATGCCTGAACACAACAAATTGATAGTTCCCGAGGATTTCCCGACGTGCTAGGATGTTCACTCACGCCATGGCCAATAGATGACCCTTGGTGAGTTTGAGCTGCCTCTGGTGGCGATTTGGAGAACTTTGGGAATTTCGGTGGGGGTCTGGCCATTGTTTGTTGGCCTGCACCGGGTCACGTAGAAGTTCTCGAGGACGGTACTCGGATGGCGTATTGGCTCTTGGGGTGGTCGAGGCGTATCGCAACCCTTAAGCTTTGGTCGTGTGGTTAGAGATTATCGGCGATCCGGCGTCATGCTAGGCACATCGATGAATCTCGCTAACTATTTTCGCTTGCGTTTAGCGTCACCGCCTAGAGGGGCGCAGCACGCGGGATACGCCAAACATATATATTATACGTTTGAGTATATAAATATATATGCTGCAACGTATTGTCGTATTCATGCCTATGGAGACTCGGGTTGTATTTACAGTTTTTTCTCCTGCGATCCTCCGGGGCGCCAGCCTACGACATATACCCTGTCAACCTTCAACCATCCTCACACTGGGGGCTTTAAACCTAAAACTGATTAAAGCCTTACATGTTAAACCTTGAACCCTGAATAAACAACACACACCTTAACAATAAATGCAACACGTAAATTTGTTTCTTGAATATTTTTACGATTTGAATTTCGACTATGAATCTAAATTGCCAATATGTACCTTAAATATGTATACAATAAATGTCTTATTGCCAATTTTGGGCTTAATAGTGGTTACAATCGATCTGAGCTATATATATATATATATATATATATGTAAAGATGTATCAGAAACTTTATTGTAAGGTTCGTATCTCACAATGGAAAGGTCATACATATACATAAGGTTTGTATCGCACAGCAGACAAACAAACTCCTCCAAAACTACCACCTAGATAAACATCATGCAGATTCCCGGCGCTCACCCATACTGATAAATGCTACACAATTGTGTGCGTATGTGTTTCTTTTTCTCTCTCTTTCTCTATCTTTCATCTCAACCTGATCAAAACACAAAAATAGACTTTTGGTTTAATAGTGGTTACATTCAATCTGCGCAGCATATACTCCTTTCGCTGCCCCTTTTTTGATTCTAAGCAACACACAAAACTCAAAACACATTGTATCACTTTAAGTACTATTGAGTCAAATCAAAGGATTGGCAGTGTACTCACGCCTGAAATCCAAAACCAAGCTTAAACCATACATTGATGTTTTTATAATTTGATACTAATATGCAAATATGCAAGACAAGATTCAAGACCAAAATATCAAAGCCACCGCATAGTATGTGCATAGTACGTAGCCATATGGCCACTACTGCTAGAGATGCATGAAATCAGTCTCTCTTATGACACATAGGTCGTTTGGCTTTATCCTCCTTATGATACGCAATCCCATAGAGCGTCGGAATACTTAATCCACCTCATCCACGCTGGTTTGAGGGCCTGTCTCGCTGATGGGTTCATCAACGACTTCTTCAACTTCCACACCGCCAGCCCCAGCACTGGCACCAGCGCCAAAATTACCCATGCCACCCATGCCACCCATGCCACCCATGCCGCCCATGCCACCAAGCCCAAGACCCATGACCTTCTGGATAACCTTTGCAACATCTGGGTCGTTCTGGTACTTCATCATAGCTGCAGGATTCGACATACACTCCTGGCAAACAACAGGAAATTATCTTTGAGGCCACATATTCAAAATGAGACTCTGATATAAGACCAGATATACAACTCCTGTATGAAAAATAATTGCACACCGCTGTCTAACGGGTTGCAAATGAATCCTTGCACCAGTGGAGGCACCACCCAAGTCTTCCATAAAGTTCAATAAAGGAGAAGATTCGGGTCTTGCTTGCAAATTCCTACAAGCTCGCGTTTCTAGTGGCTGTGGGGAAGTTGAGCACCTGCATGGCAGCCATGACTTTTGGGTTCTGCATCATCATTAGCAACTCAGGGTCGCTCATCAACTTCTGCATCATTTCAGGAGGCAGGCCACCCATTCCTGGCATACCGCCAGGCATACCGCCGGGCATACCGCCACCGGGCATACCGCCACCGGGCATACCGCCACCTGGCATACCGCCACCGGGCATACCGCCTGGCATACCCGGGTAAACACACCTCCTTAGAGTACTTGAAAGTGCCAAACCTTTCTGCAAACTGCCACCATTGAGTTCGAAAAGGTAAAAGTATTAACCGGACTAACATCACTTTAAGACGCAAGAACCTTTCGCATATCGAAAGAAGTGACAAGCGCGGTTGGAATCAGCACTCGTGCCATACCTGGGAATCCGCCCGGGAAACCGCCAGGGCCAGTATTTTGCGACCTGAGGGCGGGAGGGCTCAAGTCAGAACACTGTTTATCACAGTGGCGAACAGGTAGCTCAGGTGTGACGAAGCCACAACACACAGCAGTTCCTGACTATAGCTCTGAAGAAACCCAAAAACGGTCAGAGGGAGGCACTACCTTGCCTCCTCCTCTTCCTGCTGTTTCTTATGTGCCTGCACAAGTAAAAGCAAATTAGCCTTTTTTATCTTTTCGGCACGTACTGCAAGGGTAGAGGGTGGAGGCTTCAAAGGCATGGTCCCATGGTAACTCTGTGGCGCAGAATTTCCCAGGTACACTTCGTTTCAGGTTTGCCAGAAGACTTGTGGGTGGTGGTCACACGGTGGTGAGCATTATTGCGCGGGGCAAAGTGGCAAATACGGGAATATGGATCTCGACAAGAATGTACCTCCGAGAACCTGAGCTATCTCTGTAAAAAACCCTTTCTCACCGGGTCAAGGCAAGATCAGGCGGCGTGAGGAAGAATGTCGCAATTGCTGGGGTAGAACGACTTCCCGGTGAGAGACAAGACCCTGATGGTAGAGGTGCTCCTTAAATACTCCAGGTTTGGAGACTGGGGCAGGGTACCTCAGCAGCTCGGCGCTTCATCTCAGCAGCCTGCTCTTCCTGCTCAGCCTTTTTCTTCTTTAACTTCTTGTCTTTGATGAATTTCACCCTCTCCTGCAATGCGTTACACGAGATAACAGTGAGAAGGCGCTAGGAAAAGGACGCTGAGGGGACAAGACGAAAGGTAGGAGCATGGTATGCAGGAAGCTGAGGATTTGCCAAGCAGTAACGCCAGTTTCAAGTGGAGCAGGGCCGAGCATCTTCTGAATTACTTTAGCAAGCAGAAACATCGAAGACTCGTCAGCCTCAGATCCATCGAATCTATGACCATGATAATCCAGCGCCAACCAAAGCGTCACCCGAAAACAAATCTGCAAGTATCTTGTCTACTAAAGATCAGTGCGATGTCTGAATCTCCGCTTTTGCACGATATACCTGTTCTTCCTAAGGGCGTGAATATGTCGACTGCTCCCGTCGCATAGTGCAGTGTTGAGGCGTCGACAGGTGCCTTAAGCACCATGAGTTCGTGAATGAGCGGGCAGCGGCCATAACTCTGGCTTCTCCAGCAATGTTCAAGCTGGGCGCACCTCAACGAAGCGAAGCGACTCGTTTGTATCCTCATCAAAATCGATAGACTGGCCAGTGCTCAGATCCTTCAGAGCCTGCTCCCATTTGCCGAGGAGGCGATTCGCTCTTCCGCGAATCTTGAAAGCCTGCGGCCTTGCACCCCTCCGTACATCAGCTACGGCTGAAGTCCTGAGGCGTCGACATTATGTTCGTATCTTTTGCACGACTGCGAGAGACAAGAGTACCAAGGACAAGGTACACGGAACAGATAGTGTTGGCTTCTGAATTCGATAGGACTCCGAGAACATGTGTACCTTGGCACTGTCCGGGTTTAATTGCAAGGCAGCTTCACAATCGCGGAGAGCCGCATTCGGCTTCTCAAGTTTGACGAAGCAGTCCGCACGCCGTGCGTACACCAGAGCGGAAGGCATCACCTGTAAAGCAACAGACCCAGCATTGTACACCAGAACTATTTTGCTGAGGTTACATGCCTTGAGTGGTGGAGAGCCCAGGGACACGGGCACTTGAAAACGTACGACAGCCTGCGATTGTTGCAGGATGTACGACGGTGTTCTCGGCAGCTGACACGCTCAAGAAGATGCTCATGCTGAGTGCAAGAGCGCATAAGGTCCTTTGACCATTCCTGCGATCTCTCGGGGCCCTACAAGCAGGATAAAGTTCAGCTCAAACCATATAACAATATGGGCGTGTACTGAGATGAAAGTGCAAGAGGTTACTTCTAAAAACTGCAGAGGAAGTCTGGAAAATATAAGCCACTTCAAAAGCACACCGGTAAGCTACCAAGCACAACTAACTTCACGGTGAAGCTAAATAAAGGTGCTGGGGAAGCCAAGTCACAGTTATAGCCTCCTGTGGGCGCTGTGTCAAGATAACTCGAGAACCAATGAAATATATCGGCGTTCTGCCGCCGTTGGTGTCGAGGCAGCATAATGATATGTGCGTTGCCGTTTCACCTTAATAGCTTCGGTAAAGAGTTTCACAGCCCCGCCAAAGTCACCGTCACCCACTGCATCGGATGCGGCACTCTTCGCACTTGTAGCCTTTTCCATATCATCATCACTGGGCTCCCCAGGACTGCTTGGACCCTGCAAAGTCGCATACAACACAACAAAGGGTGCGCAAGGCCTGAGTTCTGGGGTTATCAGAGACCGCAAGGACGGAGGCGACACGGAGGCGAGACGGTTGAAAGGACAAAAGATAAGAACGGCAAAGCGGCGTGTAAGAGGAGCAGAGTATGATAACTATGTCAGTGAAAGGTGATGGAGTTAGCTTATTCGTGCAGCTAAGAGCCAACGAGAGGTATGAAAGTATACGTCTAAAGAATATTGGACAGGTTGGCAGAACGTGAACGGGATTTTCGACTTGAAAACAACGATAAACCCTTGTAACTTCTCACACTTGCCCTGTAATTGTCGAGTTTGGTAACGTGGACTTGAGATCGGGCGGGAAATACGTGAGGAATATAGATAAGTTTTGGGGACGGGTCACAAATATTCGCGATCTTAGATTCAGCTAAAATCGACTCAGGGAGACACTGAATGGACTAGTACTGGAAACAGACTTTCACTTTGCAAGCGTGAGCTCAAACCCATAGGCACTCGATATCAAAGCTTCTGGATACCATCTCCACTGGAGGATCGTGATCTTCAGGAACTACTCCTTCTTTCAGGAACTCTTCGTCCTCCTCGACGTCCTGTGCACCGGCATCTTCCTTCTTCGAGGCTTGATCCCCCGAGTGTTTGGTGCTGGATTCAGTCTTCTGAGCGGGTATCTTAGCGCCGAAGTCCTCAAGAAACGCCTGCGGCAGTTGCTTGTATAAGGGCTGTTCTATGAACACAGAAGGGAGTGGTATGACAAGAAATAGAACAACACAGGTGATCCAGAAGTAAGATTTTGAAAGAAATACGGAACCATGAGGCAGGGCAGTTATGGTCGCAGGTACCTTGAAAAAGTCGAGCTCAGGGGAGTGCAACAGTTCTGGTTGAGCCCTGATGACTGAGATGAATGATTTCAGATCCTGGATCTGCTTTTGAGGAAGCGTGCTCGTCATATTCACCCTTAATGTAACGGTTCAATGTGATGATAACACTGGATATATACCAAACTCCCAATCTTAGAAGTATGATCCTTTTCTTCTATCGGCACAGTTCTCTTGCGTTGGTAACAGCCTGAGCCCTGACGTGAGATGAGACCGATTCAGATAGCCCAACTTCGAACTTGCAACTACGTGTTAGACGTGAGACTACGATATTCGCACTAACGACTACAGTATGACTATTCAATACTCGTACTCGATACGCATACTCGATACTGTTCTGGTATGTTAATGTTTTCTTTTTGATTCTACATTCTTCTCGATGTGTCTCCACCTGTCGGTTTCGGGTTTGCCTGTACAGTACCTCGTTGTAGCTGCTCGTCGCGTCGCGTGTCCGTCGCGTGTCCCTCCAGTCCGCTACCCTTACTTGCGTTGAACCGGTTCTCCTTCTGCGTTCTCGGTTCTGGTGGTTGACTCTCGTTTGTGGAAAGGAAAGCTTGTCCATCGTCGATCGGATGGTGACCGTCGTTTGTGTTTCGTGCTTCTGCTTCGTGCTTGCGTTCGATTCAAGATTGAGTGTCGGCTGTCGGGTACCCTTACCCCCTTAACCGCTCGGGGACCCGTACCAAGTAGGGGTATGATTTAGAATGGAATGTGCTGGACTTCGGGTTTAGGCTTAGTTATTATGGGCTCTGACTAGCCCCTAGCCTGACCCTGCTTCCGTCTCGTGTCCGTGACATCCTAGCACTGTACTGTACAGTAGTACAGTACAGTAGTACAGTCATCGTTTCACTGTCTGGGTTTCCGAGAGCATAAAGCTTCGGCCAGACACAAGTTATAGGATGATCAGTTTGTTTCCTAGCGAGCTTAGCCGGACAGCGTATCTGTCTTCCTCGCAGGTTATAGGCCGCACCGGCTTTCCGGTGATTCTGATGATGGCACAGCGCCTTGCTGTTGCCATGTTCGGCTAAGTAGGACGTAGGAGGGGTTGAGCGCCCACTTGGGCGGTGGTGAATTACTCTTACGGTATGGCCTTTTGACTTGGCAGTGATGGCGGCACGCATTGTGCTCGCCTTCGCTGCGCAGGAGATCAGTTAGTGACGGATTATTTTTATTTCATGGCAGCATCGTCGCAGCGAGAGTTAATCTGTTTCGTGCGCCGCTGGCTCCGGCGAGGTCGTTCCACACGTGACTAATTTTGGCCGCTCTCATGGTTCCGCTCACGACCTGTGAATTTTGATCTGTACGTCTGAGACTTCTACAAGCTATCTGGCCGCTATAAGCGTTCTTACACCATCTCCCTGTTTAGCTCAACCTTCTCCCCTGTCTCTCCATCATGGTTACCTCAACGAATAGAGTGACGCGGTCTCGCGTCCGTAGATTAGAAACGATCTTTGATGACGTTGGTGCGCAGCACGCTGCAACACCGCACACGCCGCAGCTGCCAGCTCCCACCACAGCAGCTGCGAGGGAAGTTTTGGACAAGTGTAAACAGTTGGCTCGTGACAATTTCGACAGGAAGGTTGCCAAAACCGTTGCCACTAAAATCCTTGGGGACAAATCGGAGCGCTTTGCGGGAACAGAAGCAGACGCTGTGGACATTTTTTCACAGTTGATGCATGAGCTCCGCACGCAGTTTGTGCTCCAATCATCGGCGTTTGCTCCCCTGTTTGACTTGACTGACATGGCAGTTGAGGCTAGGCATGAGGCAAATGAGTTGTTGCTCTCGGCTCTGACATTTCTGGCTCGCCCTGGCTCACCTGCCCGTGACTGGCTTGAGGCCTCTGGGTCCGACGTTCCTGGAGATGGCAAGCGCGCTGCCCTTGAGGTGGTGCGCATGCTCCAGGAACGTTCGGAACCCTTTGACTCTTTTGAGTTGCTGCTGGCGGTCCGCATCCCCAGCAGCAAAGATCCTGACCGTGGCATCCGCGAGTTCAATGGCCTGTTGAGGGACGTTCAGCGTTCCCACAACTTGCCAGAGGACGCGGTGAAGCGGCAGTTTCTGAAGGCTCTCGGCGATTCGTGGCTATACCGTGATTTGGCTAACTCTCTGGCTCGAGCTGACCAGCGGCAGGGCGTGTCTCTCCTGACTATTCAGGCTCGTGTGCGGGAGCAGTTCCGCCACGGCCTGAAAGTCTCTGACGCCCCTGTCTCTGCTCTGTCATTCGGCGATGGCGCGTCTGACCTGGCTGCGGCGTTGTCCAGTCTGCGGAAGCAGCTGGAGCGCATGCAACAGGACATTCGTGACCTGAAGCGGCAGAAGCGGGAAGAGCCTCCGCCTGCGGGCAAGCACCTTACCCGCTCTGCTGCCAAGCTTCATCGTGCTGGTGTTAAGCCACTTGGCACCGCTCCTCCTGTCTCATTTGACAAGAAGAGTGGTGCCTTCGTGCCCCACTGCAAGAATGCGGTGTGTGCCAAAAGTGGTTTGAAGCACTGGCATGCTGAATGCCCCAACGGCGGTCTTCACTCTGCCCACTATTGTAGTGCGGTTGAAGACTACGAGACTGACTGCCTGGCTGTTCGTTTCCAGCGTTTCTATGACGCGGGGGATGAACACGCCTTCGAGTCACTCTGCACGATGGAGGGTCGCCCGGAGGTGGTCGAGCTGTCGGCGCATTCCTTTGTGCCAGCTGAGCCCACATCTCTGAGGCACTTTCGGGATGCGGCGGCTTCCGCTCAGGATGCGGCAGCTGACGATGACGGCGTGGCTCACTTTCCTCTAGCCACATTCCACTCGGGTGCACGGGGCTCGATTCCGCCACCGCCTGCGGTTCGGGATCCCTCTGCACTCGTGGCTGGTGGTGTGCCTACGGCTCATGACCCACCAGTGGCTGTCCCTGGCTCTCTCGGCTTGCCTGGTTCTGTCCCATCGCTCCGGCTTGGCGACTCTGCACCGGCTCCGCTGTTTGCTGGCATGAGGATTGAGGCTTCTGACGTTGGCTCTGAAGTCTCTGACAACGACCAAGGCTCTGACAATGACTCTGACGGCGGGCAGCAAGTGGCTTTTGACTCCTTCGGCACTCTTGAGCATGACTCTGACAGGGGGGCATCGCCACTAGCAGCTCCGATGTACCGTCCACGGGCGCCGCCGAGTTTTCTCCGGTGTGCGTTAATGTCCTCGATGCTCTGTTGTTCTCTACTGGCCAGTGCTACGGCATCTCTGGTTGCCGTGGGCGGTGGTGACAGGGGCCTGGTTGAGCCCGGAGCCACCGTCCATTGGTCTGCTGGAGATCTCTTTGCTTCGGTCTCGCCGCTTGGTGCTACGGGCATCCGTGATTGGCCGCCAGACGATCGAGTTCTTTTATCTCTTTCTTCAATGTTCGAACCGCCATGGGGATCTGCTTGTATGGGTTCTTCAGTTGATTTACTTTCTGCTGTGGAACCGCCTTGCCCACTTGGGCCTGGTGGTGCTCAATTTCGACAAGACAGTTTGCAATTCACTTCGGGTTTACTCTGTATTTACATCCCAACCGCTGAACTCAGCTCTGCTGACCAGCTTCAAAGTGGCTGAGTTTCTAGTCAATCATCCTGGCAGCTTGATTAGCTTTAGCCCAGTAGTGGGATGACCGGGTCAAGACCCCGGCACCCAGCTAGAAGTGATCGGTTTCCACCGAGTTGCACGTAGGTGTTTGTTTGTTATCACGTGGCTGTATACCCTGTACCTGCCTTGCTAGGTAGTCACACCCACGGGTGGTGTGCTGGACTTCGGGTTTAGGCTTAGTTATTATGGGCTCTGACTAGCCCCTAGCCTGACCCTGCTTCCGTCTCGTGTCCGTGACATCCTAGCACTGTACTGTACAGTAGTACAGTACAGTAGTACAGTCATCATTTCACTGTCTGGGTTTCCGAGAGCATAAAGCTTCGGCCAGACACAAGTTATAGGATGATCAGTTTGTCTCCTAGCGAGCTTAGCCGGACAGCGTATCTGTCTTCCTCGCAGAATGTTTGATGGAAACAGTGAGATATATATATATGATTGACGGAGTCGGGCGGATATATATATATCACAGAAACCTAGAGCAAGCTGTCAGGCGGGTGCCTCGGGTTTCACAGTGCGAAGATAATTGAATAATATACTGAGAGTGTTTTATTCTCTGAGCTGAGCATGACCGTGCCAGGCAAGACGGCACCGCGGGTCGAGGGGTGACACAGGCAGACGGGACTGCCACCCCCTTACAGTGGGGGGGCTAAAGTCACTGTCTCCATGACACCACCTCACCCCGAAGAGGTGAGGTGCCAAGGCAGCACCCAACCCTAAACCCTAGAGATACAAATGTTATAAGTCCAGGGGACTTTAATGTCCAGCTAACAAGAATGCCAAGAAGCTGACTTAGAACAGTGGCTCTACGTAGGATTGAGGGGCAGGGGTCTCGATGCTCTAAGGGTTCTCTGCCGATGCACCGGACGGTGTAACGTCGGTGATCGACACCGTTGCAGATGTGCCACCGGAGAAAGACGGAAGCCACACAGGGGACGAGCGGAACGCCGGCCAATCCACCTCGTCGTCGTCATCGTGGACAGCATGGAAAGCCGGCGGTGCCTCATCAGGCTCCACCTCGTCGGATTGCTCATCGCAGAGGCCCACGCCCGTGAATCGGACGGACATGGCTGCCGCACCCTGCTGAGCGGGGTCGTCCAGTGGCGGGGGCTCCAATGCCTGCAAAGAGTTGGCACGGGGTGCCGGCGGTGGCGCAGGCGGCCACGCCGACATCGGAGGAGGAGAAGCCGCCGCGGGGGCGGTCGCGGGCGCCCGCCCCGGAGCGAAGGATGCCGCACAAGAGTAGGGGCACACACCCTCGGCGTCAAGGTGGCCCGTGGTCACCGCCCACAGGCGGAAGCAGGTGACACACACGAGGCCGGTGCCTTCCCACTGCAGGTAGCGGGCATTCTTCACGGGCTTCCACTCACCGACGGGGGGCGCCATCTTCTTCCAGCCGAGAGCATGCATGGAGCCGACGGTGGGCTTGCCACCGCCACCACCGCCGGCACCGCCCTTGCCACCACCGCCGCCAGCACCACCGCGCCCAGCACCACCAGATGTCGGAGGGGAAGGCGCGGAGAGGCGGGCCAAGGGGAACTCGTCGCGGAAGACCTTGGAGATGCGCAAGGTGAGGGCGGCGAAGGTGAAGGGGACGTTGGCCCCAAGGTCGCGTAACACCACCAGATAAAGTGGCGCGACGTGGGGGGAGACGGCCGCAGAGGCACGAAGGACACTGTAGAGGTCGGACACCATGTTGGAGTCGCTGTACTGCGGGTTCACCTTTTTGTTCTTGTCGGCCAGCGTGCGGAAAGCAGCAAGCTGCGGCGCGGGGTCGACGGTCTCGTCGAGAATGGTCGCCCTGAGGCGGACCCAGAAGCGATGCTCGTCGGGATCCCCGATGCCTTCCACATGGAAACGAAGGCGCTGCAATGCGCAGCGGCCATCGCGGGGATGGAACTCCACGGACTCCTCATACAGGGTGAGGGCGGTGGAGCGGAGAACCGTGGGGAGGACGGCGTACATGAGCTCGTTGAGGACGATGTGGTAGTCCGTGTACTCGTTGTCCAGATCCAGAAGCTTGGCGACGTCGTCACGGGATATAGGCCCGAAAACATGATTCATGTTGGCGAGCAAGACCGCGAAGTCGGACTCAGCATCGGGTCCATATCAAGAGTAAGGCCAACGGAGCTTTTGAAGCCATGGGTCCGTAGAAGCTTGGCCAACTCCTCGCCGTAGGAGAAGGCGTAATCGATTTTGTCCGCGAATTCCGTACGCTGGGAGGGCTTCACAGGCGTGGACACCCAAACCGTGGGGTCAGCGTGGAACTCAGCAGAGGTGGCCGCCCGAGAGACTGGGGTCGGCTTGGCGGTCAACTGTGACATGCGCACAATCGGGTCCGCAGAGCCGCCACGGTCAGGGCTAGCCGATGAGTTGGGGCTGGCGGAGGAATGCCCTCCAGGTGATTCCCTCGCAGCACGAAGGCGGCTGCCGAGGGAGATGCGGTCCGCGCTCATGTCCGGAAGAACGTAGCGTGGAATGTTGGTCGGTCGGTTGTGCGAATGCCGCACGAATTCCGGGAGCTGGCTCCGCTCGAGGAAAAGGGCCGGTGCCGTAAAAAACACGCGGCTGGTGGTGGATAAGCCGGCAATGCGCTCAGCTTGTGCAAGCAGCTGGATTCGCTGCAAGCGGCCGCTTGTTCCGCGGGATCTCAGAGCAGTGAAAATCGAAACACCCACTAAGTGGTGAACCGATAACCTGATGGAAACAGTGAGATATATATATATGATTGACGGAGTCGGGCGGATATATATATATCACAGAAACCTAGAGCAAGCTGTCAGGCGGGTGCCTCGGGTTTCACAGTGCGAAGATAATTGAATAATATACTGAGAGTGTTTTATTCTCTGAGCTGAGCATGACCGTGCCAGGCAAGACGGCACCGCGGGTCGAGGGGTGACACAGGCAGACGGGACTGCCACCCCCTTACAGTGGGGGGGCTAAAGTCACTGTCTCCATGAATGTTGTTATTTGCTAAAACATAAACACGAATATCTTAGTACATGCATAGCAATGCATTTGCTTCATTATTCGAGATTAGAGGAATTGTACGTCGTACGAGTAGCTATCATTCTTAGTAAACTTATGTTGAGCCCATTCACTCGCTCCGTGGACTCGAACCGTTTACCTACACATTGTGCTCTTACGCACGATACCACTAAGCCACGTTATACATTAGTTGACCGATCGAAGGCAACTAATATAAAATCATTTTTTAATTGTTGTTCGCGTCGCGGCCGAAGCCACTATTGAGATCTGGCAAGGCAGTCCCGCTGACAGGTATGCCTTGTTGAGTCGTCACGGGGGATGCAACTTTTCCCCCCTGTATAAGGATGATTGTTGCCCCCCTTTCTGCCGTCACCCCTCACTGTGTCGTGACTCTCTGCTGTGTCACTTGCTGCTGCACAGGGCTCCTAATCGGTTTCAAACTTGCACATCGATCGATTTCGATACGATTCAACATTTTCAATCGATAATCGATGATATCGATTCATATCGATTATTGAATTTTATATACAATTCTCCGTATACAATACATAAGACAGCCAATACTAAACTGAAACGATACCGATTTATCGATGAAATGTGCACAAAAATGATATCGATCGATACCGATTTCCCGTTTTTTCCCGATATATCGATATATCGGAATATCGGTTAAACCGATTAGGAGCCTTGCTGCAGCATCACCGACCGCTAGGAATATTAAAACAATATCTGTATTCTAATATTCACCTTAGTAGTGTATCCGAAACCCTGAGTTCGCGGCTTCAGCTTTCTTCTCTGTGAAAGCTTATAATATATTACAGCATTATACATTTTAGCTTTCCTGTCAGGTTTGGGCTGCACCACTTGAAGCAGTGGTCTCTTTTACTTTTCGGTCCTTACTTTGGTCATCGCATCTCCATCCAGCGGCACCCGCGACTCCAGCGGTTTCACGGGGATGCTGACTTTCCCCCCCTAGGGGGGAGCAGTGGTGCACCCTTTGTGTCACCCCTCGCCTGGATGTCACTTGCAGTGTTGTCTGTGTCACCGTGTCACAAGCCCCCGAAACACTTAGTCGGACATCTTATTGTTTTATCTGACTTTAGTATTCCGCAAGCCAGCACACCTGCATTTTCACAATTTCAGGGGCAGGATATATATATACATATTTCTCCTGTTTTATCAGGTTATAGCCCACGCACCTTTCGTGTTGGCTTGTTTTTCTCTCTGGTCCGCTTCGCGCCCTGCGACTCTATCCGACATCTTCCGGCAGCAAATTCCGACATCCCGACATCAGCCGCACCGCACACGCGCAACAGCGGCTCCGACATCTCGACATCTCGACATCTTTTTTCCGACATCTTCAGCCGTTTTTGTTGCACACCTTGTGTGCTTCAACTTACCGCTGGACAAGCAGTACTTTATCCCCACAATAGCTTCGACCCGACGTGAAGGACTTGCTTCCGCTCTGCGCGCTGCCCGCACACATCAGACCGGCTCACCGTCACATTCACCCTCCGGATCGCAGAGTACCCCTGTCTCGTCTCGCAGACCACGCAGGATTGTTGGGACATCGTCATTGCGATCGAAACCGACATCTACCATCTACGGTCAACGCCCCTACGGCTTTTGACTACTTCAACGACCCCGACGTTTTGAGCACCACACCTGTGGAGGAGGGGCGCGAGGATGAGTACATCGAGTAGCTCGCCTACGCGTTTCAGTATGGGAGTGATCTACTTTCCTTTCTGAAGTCTACCAAGATGCCCACTGGCTACACTTTGGACACCGCGACTGCCGACGTGGACTTCAACGCCCTCCTTTCTGGACTGGCTCACGTGCTGTACCCCGTCTCCTACAGCGAGGCGGCCAAGCTCCTCGACCTCGAGCACGATCATGACTTTTACCACGTCACCATCAACGAGATCCTCTTCAGCATCCTTCCGCACCCGCTTCGTGGCAACGCACTCAGTGTCTATCACGAATGTGCCCGCCACCACCCCGCTGACAGCCGCTACGCTCTCCAACGCCTACGGTACGAGGTTGAGGGTGTGCCCGACGCCGACGGCATGCGTTTCTGGACTCAGATGCGGGCGGTTGTCCTCACCGAGGTCGAGGACCACGCCCCACAGCTTGCCCTAATTCGACGGCTTGGCGACCGTCACCAGAAGATCAAGCCGGCGTACAACGACACCGACCGCGTGGCGGACCTCTGGCACATCTTGTCGGAGTCCGCAAAGCAGTCACCGTACGTTGCCCCCTGTATCTGGTGGTGTTGCGCGAGTTGCGGGCGGGTTGTGATGTCATGGCATGTCGCTGTCGCGTCGCATGCGGAACTCAGACATTCAATTATCACCTCGTCGGATTATTAATTCCACCTCCGCGGTGTTCAATCGTCACGTCGGTTTGGCTGAACAGTCGGACTGGGGGCGGAGAGGACAGTCGCGGTACTGCTAGTACAGTCGGTCACAGAGAATGGTAAGAGCCTTCGTTCAATCTAAAGTTTCAGAAGTCTGTGCACTAGAGCTTACTGCACCTATCGCCGCGGTTTGGTTAAATTTGTCCACGTTACGCCTCCCCCACGCCCTCCAGCCACGCACCTTTAGGTCGGCAAATCAGCCATTTCGGACGTTTTGTCCTCAGGGGGGAGCTATAAAGGCGATTCCCACACCCAATAGGACCCAGGGGAAGTAATCATGCCGATGGGCAATGGGGGGCGCACCGTGCCACCGCGTTGTGGGTGCCCGCTTCGCTAGGGGGTCATGGAAATGACCCTCTGGAGCCATGACGCGTCGACGCGGACGTAAATCCGGATCCACGAGGCAAACGAGGGTGCAAGGTCTTCGAAAACCCATCCCCAGGGATGCTATTGCCGCGGTTTGGTTAAATTTGTCCATTTATATATCCATACGAGCTAGGTAAACAGTGTAAATAGGTGTCCGGTGCATTTTAACCATGCTGGTATTTGCCATATTATTTCTACACCTGCATCGCTATATTCATGGCAACCGACAATATTCCGGGACTTTTTACTTCATTTGGGACCTAAGATTTGACCCCTCACCACCCTAGATCGAAATTGAGCTCTACAGACTGCAAACAAAAAATGTGTAAATAGGTGTCCGCCCACCTATAGGATGAGGAGTTGCCCGGTTGGATATAATTGCTTAATTGTGGATCTGATCCAAAAATTGAAGTGCATGCGCAATGACCGATACGGCGTGAATGATTTAATATAGTCACTTGCGTACCAAATACCGACCGCCAATGCATCGACAAAGCAGGAAGACATTTTGCTTGTACCGTCGATGTTGCTATGATACTTGGAGATGGTGGTATCGGATGTATTCCAAAGCAATCAGAGATTGACGAGCATCCCTTCCTCATGTATGCCCACCCTTCTGGACTTTATGTTCCACCTTTGAAAGAAAGGCAAATGTTTCAGTGTGGTCATAGCATGCTTGGTGTTACGACCTTTTAAAACTCTGGATATAAAGGGGCCACTTTAGATGATAAACACGTATGATAAAACAGTACTAGCTGCTCATGCAAAATTGATGCGTAATGCGTATATGTGTGTGTGTGTGTATATATATATTGCACGAACTATCTAGAGCTTTCGCCCTCAGGACTCGTCCGTAGGAATTAGCAATGGTCGTAACCAAGCCGTCTGGCGGATGTTATGCACATATGCGCTAGGCCTATGAATGCTCGAGATGCAGTAGACAGGGCGGGCTATCTCCCATTAGCAGGTCGTGAAAGCAGTCACGGGAATATCTGTCTTACAAAAGCGTGGAACATATTAAATGATTATAGTGTAAGACAAGAGCTCCGAACCACCACACTGATACCTTATCAGTAACCAGCAGGTGTGCTGCGCTACGATAAAACAATATGCTCAAACCAACATCACCCGTGTATGGGTAGTAAATCAAGAAAACAAAACATAAATTGAGCTGCTTCAAAAAGTAAGGGTCAACCATTAGAAGATCTCTTTCACGTCGTCTTCCCATGGAGGAATTCCCCGTTCCACCATCGTGTTTTGAGTATGACTGTTTGCAACACTTGTAATTGCTGCATCTTCTTCTTCTCCTGGAGCAGTATGAATGCGAAGGGTCTGGTTATTGATTTCAGCCTGTGTGATAATGGCATTGTCTTCGACCATCATGAGTGGACGGACCGACGATGTTTCCACCGGATCCAATTCCGACACCAACGCTGCAAGTGAGAGACCATCGGTATCCTCGATTTGATGTGAGCCTTCGTTATCAGGTGGTGCTTGTATTGCAAGATATTCTTCTTTCTTATCTGACATCATCGGGTTGCTCGATATATTTGATTTTGCAACGTCATTTCCCTCATTTTCTTCGTGTTCATCGTGTTCGCCATCTTTGGTCTGCTCAACTTCCTCAGGTTCAGCAGCTACATCCAGTTCAGCCACTTCGTCTTCAATCGTCGTCGTGATCTCCCCGCTAAAAGCGTTTGCAGTGGACTCTTTCTCCGATGTAGCTTGCAGGCAGCCAATCGTGGACCAAATCGTCAACACTGCACCCTTCACCTTAAATGTGGCCTCCATAAAATTCCCATTATACAAGTCTAACGCAATGCCTAGGATAAGATCCTTGCAGCTCATAAAAAGGGGATACACGACCGCCCCGATGCAGAGTATGCCCACCAAGGCGTTATAGAAGTAGCCATCGTTGTCACTTGTGACCTCCACCTATATATATCAACAGCAACCCACAAATGATCAAGCAATGAAGCAAATTCAAAACATATCAGAGTTCACATTGGGGTGTGCCTCCTAAACTCGCTCCAACATTATTTGCAACGAGGCGGCCAAGTGAAGTGCTCCCCCCCTGGAGGAGGGGGGGG
>LGRX02008019.1:0-19565 GCA_001247695.2 Cymbomonas tetramitiformis | reverse complement strand
TCTCACTCTTCACATGATGATGATGCGGATGATGGGGGGGTTTATTTTTTCCCCACCTGTACGTTCACGTACCCCCTATATGACATGACATGACATGACATGACATGACATGACATGACATGACATGGTATGACATGTATGACAGGTATGACACGTATGACATGTATGACACATATGTCATCGGTCATAACCCTGACAATGAATGTGCTCTGATATTGTAATAATAGAACATATTAACATTGTGCAAAATTCCTGTTTGAAACGATATACCTATTATTCGTCTGTGTGTTTTACCCCTGGTTTGTTTTCGAAATTTTTTAATAAATTTCTGATAAGTTTTTGCGACAAAATACCCCCTAGAAGTCTATTTTTTCGCAGCTGCGACAAAATAGACCTACAACAACATTTATGTCGTAGCTGCGACAAAATGATCTGCGACAAAAATGACAATCAGTGCGACAAAAATGATCCGCTACCTCTTCGAATGGCGTAGCAGTTTTTGGGGTCACCCGACTCATCTCTACACGCTTTAAGTGGCGTATGAATGTCGTGTGCACGCGTGGCATATCGTGAGAGTGGTGACGGAAACTCTTTCTTTGAGAGATACAGGTAGTGCCGCGACAGGAGTTTCCAAAACTCTTGTTTCCGAGCATATTAGAGTTCAGGGTACACATTATTGCCGCTCCGAGTGTTAACATCCGGAAGTGCTGTCACAGCAATGGTCCCCTTCTTGGAAGCGGATGGGCGGCACATTCCCGATTCAGGCAATGCTTGGAGGTAGAGCTCCTTCATTTCGTCGCGGAGGTCAGCAAGTGGAGAAAAATGTTTCGGAGCAAATGTCTATAAAGGAGGAGCCCTTCCCCGGATTCAACAGCTTAGGTTCCCCTGTAAGCTCGGCCGCCACATGCTTTCTGAGTTCATCGTCTTGTTCTCCTTTAAGGTATACACGCGAGTTACCCGGGCCCGGGCATTCCAGTTGAATGTGAGAGAAGTTGCATTTGGTTCCTGTTTGGCAGTACGGGCAGTCGGGTGAGGTGGTAACACCCAGCTTATGTGATCGTGCGGGTGAAGCTTGGAGGCCCAAGAGTTCTCTGCTTCTGGCCGCTGTATAAGCTTTAGCCGTGCCTTTTGCGAGATATCCTTGGTGGGAGGGACATTGTGGTCCTCTAGCATTCTAATATACTTCCCTTGAGACGACATGGCTTTCCAGGTATGAAGGTGGGTAAGGCGTTGGATTCTCCTGATGTGGTTCCGAATATCTCCTGCAACTGGCACTTCCATATAAAAGAGAGAATAGGGGAGTTCTTCGTATGGGTCGAATCGGGGAGCGTTTGCCCCTTTTCTGAAAGAGGCCCTCTTTGCTGCTCTATCAACTCTATCGTGAAGGCTATCATTATCATGGCCCCTAATCCATTTAAGGATGATCCTGTTGTGGTGTTCTCCACTGTAGAAGCCAAGCTCCTCAAGGATTAATCTGACTGCCTGCAGTTCACGTCGGTTTGGTTCCCGAAGCTTCTCACGAGCACTGACAGTTTTCTTATCCTTATTTACCGTCGTGATCGTTGCCATTGAGTCAATAGCATGTATCATTGGAGTCACGGACTTTAGAATGTGGTCCTTTTGGTCCTCTAAGAGAAGTCGGAGCCCGATGATTTCAGCAGATGTAGAACTTGGTGTTTGAATATCCGCTTTAATCAATCGATCATCAGCATTAAAGACACTGCTGGCAGGGATGTTAGCCTTCCTAACAAAAAAGGTGTCCCCCCTTTATTTAGGTAGCATAATGATTCGGGAATAGATAACTCCAAAATGGGGAATAGAAATTTCGATCTGTTTTTGGGGAATAGATTATATGTCACATGCCATCGAGCCATGCCATCTATCGTTTCGGTTTGTACTACAGTATGAACTATCACTCGGTACCCCGGAGGTTCCATAAAGCACCCTTGCGCCCGTCCTAAGCATCCCGTCCTAAGCGCTCGACGGTCGCGACAGCTCGCGATCCTGAATCTGAACTGCTCGTCGGTTTTCTGAATTTATACAGAGCTCCGCGTTTTTCCTCGGGCATTTCCAGCATTTTTAATGCCGCGGTAAATTCGGCCGCCATTCGTTTTTCCGTAAAATCTGTCATACTGAGACACATTACGTCTGTATGATCGCGCTTGACACACACTCGTGTTACCAGTGAGACACTTTACGTCCAGAGAGAGACTTTACGTCTGTTAATGAAGGGAAAGGGAAAGGCAAAGCGAAAGGGTTTAAGATTTAGCGGCAGTAGGAATAGTTTTCAGAAGCATATGAAAAGTATTCTAGTGCTTCTGAAAACTATTCCTACTTCTTCTATATCCTAAACCCTTTGCCTTGCCTTTTACTGCTGCACGCGACCGGCAAGCATCTTTGAAACTTCCGAGTTTCAAAGATGCTTTTTGTATTTTGGGTGCACCCTAAAATTACATGATTCAAATTAAGTGTTGAATATTCATTATAATATGAGTTAGCATGCGAGGTTGCAAAGGCATCGGGACAGAATCTACGAAACTGTCCTATGCCTTTGCCTTTGGGTTTGGGTTCGAACGTACCCAAACCCAAAGATGGCAAACAGCCGAGGGCTTCCCGTGCGTCCTAGCGCACGAAACTTGGCACAAATACTGCCAAGATACATATCTTTAAGTTACTAGAAGCTCAAGGCTTCAAGTTACTTGTGCGCGAAACGCGCAATGTATTTCAAAGGCAGATGTTTTGGGTTTGGGTTTGGGTTCGAACCCAAACGCAAAGATGCCAAACAGCCGAGGGCTTCCCGTGCGTCCTAGAGCACGAAACTTGGCACAAATACGGCCAAGGGATATATCTTTAAGTTACCTGAAGCTCAAGGCTTCAAGTTACTTGTGCGCCCAACGCGCAATTTATTTCTAAGGCAGATGTTTTGGGTTTGGGTTTGGGTTCGAACACAAACCCAAACCCAAAGATGCTAAACAGCCGAGGGTTTCCCCTGCATGTGTATGTGTGTTAATTCATATGACATATTCCATGGAATACATGTGAATATCCCGCACAAACGGGAAGCGCTCGGCTGTTTTGTAATTTTAGGGTGCACCCAAAATACAAAACGCATCTTTGAAACTCGGAAGTTTCAAAGATGCTTGCCGGTCGCGTGCAGCAGTAAAAGGCAAGGCAACGGGTTTAGGATATAGAAGAAGTAGGAATAGTTTTCAGAAGCACTAGAATACTTTTCATATGCTTCTGAAAACTATTCCTACTGCCGCTAAATCTTAAACCCTTCGCCTTTCCCTCTCCCTTCATTAACGTAACAGACGTAAAGTGTCTCTCTGGACGTAAAGTGTCTCACTGGTAACACGAGAGTGTGTCAAGCGCGATCATACAGACGTAATGTGTCTCAGTATGACAGATTTTACGGGAAAACGAATGGCGGCCGAATTTATCGCGGCATTAAAAATGCTGGAAATGCCCGAGGAAAAACGCGGAGCTCTGTAATTCAGAAAACCGACGAGCAGGTCAGATTCAGGATCGCGAGCTGTCGCGACCGTCGAGCGCTTAGGACGGGATGCTTAGGACGGGCGCAAGGGTGCTTTATGGAGGTTCCCCGGAGGAGGCGTAAGCGGTTCAGCGTGTGCAATATTTTGCGTCTGGCACACCCCCTTCTTCAAAACAATTTTTTGCATGTAGCATGAAGCATAATTTTTTCCACCATTCGATTCTAAAGCGTTTGTATTCATTAGGTGAATACCTTTCGTTTGAGCTATCGATTGGCCCCATCCGCAACCGCATCAGCTTAGCCTTCGTGACTGCAAGCTAAGTTGGTGCGGTGTGAGATGGTTTCAACCACTTGCGGCTTTGCATAATAGGGGTTTTCGTGAGAATCTTCTCACGAAACTTGGCAGTGATATTGTTCATATCAATATCAGTGCACCCTCAAGAGCATATGGCAAGCCGTTGAGTATATTAAAGACGGCCGCGTGCTGGCATGATGCCTTTTGGGTTTGAAACATGAACATATCACGCATATCATATAAGCATAATAAACACATACTGACCGTTTGGCAGTGCAATTTCACCTCTAGCGGAAACGCGGATGTCAACCGCGTCCACGTTTCCGCTAAACGTTTCTTCCCTCATTCGCGCGCTCGTTTGCAAGAGAGCCTGGGCAACCTTCGGATGAGGGAAGCGTTAGCAAAAATAGTATTTCGTATGCGTTGTTTTCCCTAAACAAATTGCACAAACTGAACGGTCAACCACACATCTCGTTGTGGGATGACGCGTTCATTTGGCGGAATTTAAGGAATTTGAAACCCGCAATAGTTGCGCTATGGGGTTTCATCTTCTTTGCGAAACGGGTACCCACATCATACTAAGTAGGAATATGTGATAATATTTTGAAGCAAAAGATTACTCAGATTAGTATACAATCTTAGAGATCTTTATTTCGCTGGACAGGGGCACACTCCCGGAGAGAAAGCCTTCCGCCTTTAGTTAAAATTGCATATTTAACAAATCAAACAGTGAGTATTTTCTCCAAGTATTTTCAGACGGTAATACTTAAACACTGGTAATACTTAAACACTGAGTGTTGTCTCGCGTGTTGTCACCAAGCCTTAGAAACTCACGATCTCACTCCCAAAGTGACCAAAAACCGAACGATCGGCGATCGAACGGTTTTTGGTCACTTTGGGAACGCGTCTGAAAATACTCAGTGTTGTCACCAAGCCTAAACTCGCGATCTTACTCCCGAAGTGACCAAAAACCGTTCGATCGCCAATCGTTCGGTTTTTGGTCACTTTGGGAACGCGTCTGAAAATACTCAGTGTTGTTTCGCGTGTTGTCACCAAGCCTAAACTCACGATCTCACTCCCAAAGTGACCAAAAACCGTTCGATCGCCGATCGTTCGGTTTTTGGTCACTTTGGGAACGTCTGAAAATACTTAGAGAAAATACCAGACAGGTCTTTGCAACCAAGCCGACTTCAGTTCTCACATAAACGTACGGTTTACGCCCTCCCGAATCTGGAATTCACGGCCGTGAATATTAAATTCATGGCCGTGAATATTTCACTGCACGTATGATTGCCCACACTGTTTGCGAGTAAATTCGATTGGGAAAACATTTTCCAACGTTCGTAATGCACAAAGATATATCATTTAGACTCTTAGGTAGGAGTTTTTTGAGCTCTTGACTGAGCCGTGGCCGCATCAGCTCAGTTTGCAGTCGCGACTGCGAGCTAAGCTGAGAGGCCCTTATAACTTTCATGCACATCGCATCAAAACTCAAACAGCGGAGGGGTTCTCGTGCGTTCTAGCGCACGATACTTGGCACCAATATTGCTAACAGCAATATTGGTGCACCCTCAAACGCACAACCTCTGATGTAAGCTATGCGCAAAACGCGTGCTACACATCATGGGTTTGGGTACATGCAAACCCAAACCCAAACATGCCAAACAGCAAAGGGCTTCCCGTGAGTTCCAGCGCCCGTAACTTTGCAAAAGTATTACTAAGATATATATCTTTTAGTTGCCAAAGGCCCAAGGCCTCAAAAGCCTTGTGCACGAAGCCATCAATTTATTTCTTTGGAGATTTATTGGGTTTGTGTTCGAGTTTACCCAAACACAATACATGCCAAACTGAAAAGCAATTCCCGTGCGTTATAGCGCGCGAAACTATGCACAAATATTTACAAGACACATATCTTTCAGTTCTCAGAAGCACAAGGTTTGAGATAACTTGTTGGCAAAACCATCAATTTATTTCTTTGGCAGATCTATTGGGCTTGGGTTCGAATGTTTCCAAACCCAATACATGCTAAACAGCGAAGGGCTTCCCGTGCGTTCTAGCGCACGTAACTGCGTAGAAATATTGCCAAGATATCTATCTTTGATATATTCGAAGCACAAGGTCTAAGAAAGTCTGTGCACAAAATGGTATTACTATTTCTTTGACACAGATTTTAGCGTGATATACAAACTCATAAATCTGGGTCAAAGAAATGATATGTTAACTTCGCGCACAAGCTATCGCAAACCTTGCACTTCAGAAAAGTGAAATATATGCATCTTATCAATATATTTTGCAAAGTTACGTGCGCTGGAACTCACGGGAAGCCCTTCGCTGTTTGGCATGCTTGGGTTTGGGTTTCAAACCCAAAAGGCATCATGCCAGCACGCGGCCGTCTTTAATATACTCAACGGCTTGCCATATGCTCTTGAGGGTGCACTGATATTGATATGAACAATATCACTGCCAAGTTTCGTGAGAAGATTCTCACGAAAACCCCTATTATGCAAAGCCGCAAGTGGTTGAAACCATCTCACACCGCACCAACTTAGCTTGCAGTCGCGAAGGCTAAGCTGATGCGGTTGCGGATGGGGCCAATCGATAGCTCAAACGAAAGGTATTCACCTAATGAATACAAACGCTTTAGAATCGAATGGTGGAAAAAATTATGCTTCATGCTACATGCAAAAAATTGTTTTGAAGAAGGGGGTGTGCCAGACGCAAAATATTGCACACGCTGAACCGCTTGCGCCTCCTCCGGGGAACCTCCGGGGTACCGAGTGATAGTTCATACTGTAGTACAAACCGAAACGATAGATGGCATGGCTCGATGGCATGTGACATAATCTATTCCCCAAAAACAGATCGAAATTTCTATTCCCCATTTTGGAGTTATCTATTCCTCGATAACCTTTTTTCCCTTTATTTAAGCAGATAGGCCGCACCACCGCAAGCCGCTTTCTTCCCCGCAAATAGTGAACCGTCACTAGCCATGTCGTAGTGGTCTTGAATCATGCTATTTCCATTGCTAGGATTATCATCCTCATCTGAGTTACTGGGGCAGCTGTAAGCGCTCTCTTCGTCCGCAGTTCGGTTCCTGAGCTGGACAGATAGAATCTCTTCTCTAATCTAAGGGGATGCCACGCCCAGTCTTTGCCGCGGCGGCTACAAGACCGTCGCACTTAGGGAGAGCCGTGCGATGCAGGGTTGAGTTACTCGAAAACCCTGAGAGTTCAGTTTTGCCGCTCGATCGTCTCGCGGAATCCCAACTTTCTCGCTTCTGAACGTTCCGTCAAAGCTTTGACCGAGCATTTCTTTACATTTTAACGATGAAAACGGAGGGTATGCTTGTTGTATACATTTCCGCTTGGTCGTGTACATGCTATTTTTTCACACCGCATTCAGCGCGGGATGTTATCTTACACCCTCGAATGATATCGTGTTTTTTCCCGAGGGGCATGTGTGCACAATGCTGCTCGCATGCTCCTTGGAAACACGAGCGAGAACCGATTTTCGAGGGACGCATGAGGGATTTGGGCGCATACTAAAAGGATGAACCTCATGGGGACACTGACTTTCACCCCCCTGTAAGGTGGGGTTGAGCAGCCTCTCTTGTTTCACCCCTCGCCCCGAGGTGCCACGTAGGCAGTCAGCATTTCACACCGATAATAAAACACTCACTGTATTTTATTATCCCATCGCTTAACCTTCGTTTCTTCAGCGTCTGACTGTTTCCGCTGTTCGGCTTGACTAATATATAATATATATTAGGTCTTCCATCAGGTTATTGTCTATTAGATACCGCTTACGGCGGGTTACCCCACCTTAAAAATGACGTTACCCTCGTGTGCATTAAACAAGGGCTGCCCACGCTTTGACCCCTGGGGGGAGGGAGGCTAGACATCACATTGAACCCCCCCCCTGCAGCCAGTCCGGGCTGACCCCCTCTTACCCCTGACCTCGATATTTTGCCTTGGGGGTTGGACCCCCCCCCTAGACCTCGATATTTTGCCTTGGGGGTCGGATCCTATCCCCCCCCGGCAGAGCCAACACGCAAGGTACGGTATCGGTTGGTCTAGAGGTTATCGATCAATTCTGATATATTGCCAAGTACTATTGATCAATTCTGATTTTTCCGGTTGCTCTATCAATCAATTCTGATTTATTACCTATTCTAATCAATCAATTTTGATTTTTACCAAGGCCCTATCAATCAATTTTGATTAAATACACTATGCTATCAATCAATACTGATATCACTGTTAAAGTTGCTGATTATCAATACTATCAATAATATCAATACAAAATTACACAGGCATACCAGGAGGCCACACTTTATCTATGGCACCCGACGACAAGCTAGAGTTCTCTCACATATCTAATTCATTGCAGCCATAAGGGAGTGTTGGATTGTCCCCTCACTTAAATTCTTTCTCAAATCTGAGTGCATGAATGTGACAGCAGAGAACGCCACAGACTGATGAGCTTATGGAGCTCGTCTCGTTTTTCAGGAGTGATCTGCGAAAAGAAATTAACAAAGCTGCGTAAGAATACAAGAGAATACAGTATAATAAAAATACATTATGAAAAAGCTGCGTAAAAATACAAGAGAATACATCATCATAAAAATGAAAGTTTTGAAAATACATTGTGTCGCACGCACCACTGGCACCAAAGCTTCGATAGTGCTTTGTGTTCCCTCGGATTCTCCGTGCGCTGATAAGTCCACTATTTCACTAGAGTCTGCTGCAATGAGCTGGCAATATTCGTTTTTGTGGCAAGAGGATAAAAATGTACTCGCAGATTCGTGGTATTCCCACAGTATTGCGCCGCCTTGGTGCCTTGTGGACACAACGTACACCGAACATACGCAATCTTCTTAGTCGCCTCGTCAATCTGGATCTGGAAGTACTTCCAGACCGCAGAACACCGCTTGCCACCATAACCATCTTCGAAACCATCATCTACGAGCACCCCACGCAACGAGCGAGAAGCATGAGCCAAAAGCAATAAGCTAGCCCCGAAAAACACCGAGGGATCCCACCCCTCCATCGACGGAGAATAATATCGGAGCCACGTAGTCGCGGCTCAGAACGAAGGACGGAGTGCGTAACAATTATGGAACGGGGAAGAGAGAGTGATTACCGGTAATCGCTTCTGCTGCCTCTTGCTCTCTCTTTTGTTTTATGCGTTCGATCTCTTCAGCCTCCGCCTCCGAAATCTCCTGCTTCTTGCGTTCACGAAATTCGCGGATGTCGACCTCATAACCAGCAAGATTTTCTATGGGTTCCCAGGTGTCTTCCCTATCCGTATAACCTTGCCATCCTATTAGCCATTGGGGGGCGCAGATCTGCCTTGATTTCACGAACTACATACACGTTATCGTCACTGCCGGCCGGATCAAAGGGAGACAGTTGAGTTCTTTTCACACGCCCTTTTCCTTGAGCTAACAGGGTCACACCGGAACTTGCCTTCGACCGCACAGCGCCACGCCCACGTTTGCCCATGATCGATTTGGAGTTTGAGTAGAGCTAGGCCTGGAGCCCTACCCCCTTATAAAAGGTGTACTGCACACGGTCAGCCTACAACGGCGATCGATCCAATGCTGATGTGGATTGACCCAATATAATTCGTTTTTAGGTGTCATGGGAGATCGATTATCAATACCCGATTCTGATATCGATACTGCGATTTCAATGTAGCAATCAATCGATTGTGACTAATCAACGCCAACGATCAATTGATACCGATTTATTTAGGCATGGTATTGATCGATTCTGATTTTTCGACTTCATATATCAATCAATAGTCAATATTCTGATATTCAAAAAAAAGTTATTGATTGATACTAATATTTTGATAAATCGATTTATCAGAATATTAGCGCAACCGATACCGTACCTTGCCAACACGCGCGGCAGGGTAGATATCTTCCGCGGAGGTGACTCGGCCCGCATTGGGAATTTACTTCGGCCACATTTCGGCCCGTCTCGGCCCGAACCCAAAATTTTAATTTTAAGTATGACAATTTGTCAAAAATCGATAAAATTTTGGAAATTTATCGATTTTCCCCTCAATGCGACTCGGCCCATCCGCAACTTTTCCTTCGGCCCGCCTTCGGCCCGGGCCTCCGTGACACGGCCCCGGGCCGGCCAATCCCAGGAAGATATCTTCCCTGACGCGCGGCGGGCCCCAACACGCGCGGCGGGCCCCAACACGCGCGGCGGGTCCCAACACGCGCAGCGGGGGCCAACACGCGAGGCGGGTCCCACGACACGCGCAGCGTACCGTGGGGTCTTTTAGTATTACGAGTGATCCGACATGCGCCGCAGGCTTTATTTTTTAAATAGCGACATTGCTGATTCGTATGAAATGCACCATATTCGTTTTTCAACCCCCCGACTCCGTTTTCGAGCATCGGGGTACGACCCGGGGAAAGCGTGGGCAGCCAAGGGCCAAATAATCGCCACAAAGGAAAGCGCGCTACCAACCCGCACATGAAGTGTCCCCGCTTTGGACCTCGAAACTTTGATATGCATGAACTCCTCGAGTTAGCCCGGTATACACGACGTAGAAGATAGGGTATGGTACAATCCCCCTGTAAGGTGGGGTTGAGCAGCCTCTCCTGTTTCACCCCTCACCCCGAGGTGCCACGTAGGCAGTCAACATTTCACACCGAAAACACTCACTGTATTTTATTATCTCATCTTAGCCTTCGTTTCTTCAGCGTCTGACTGTTTCCGCTGTTTGGCTTGACTAATATATAATATATATTAGGTCTTCCATCAGAACGCCATCATTTCGGTGAACTTTCTTGTTTCTTCGAGTAACTATTTGTCATGCGCAAGCTGCGCTTCCCTTGAGCCCGTGACCTCAAGGGAAGTGCATGACTGATTTGTATTTCGGGCGGAAATACCCAAAGGGCGGATGCCAACAACAAATGCAAAGTGCATGTTCAAAAGTTCGCCTCTATGGGAGATTCCCGTTGCATCGCTAAATATAACTGTCGCAAACGCGTGCATATGATGGGACAAATAATGATAGTCCCACATGATAATCACGCATATATATATCTCTGTATGGCACGTTCTCAACATACAGGTTCGTGATATATTAGGACATATTCCAACATCACAAGTGATGATCGTATAGCTACAAAACTTTTGAAATTCTGATATTCTGAGATAACCTGCGAGGCTCTCATATGCAAGCCCAAATTTCTCACATGAAAAAGAATGAAAATAACAGCAAAATATCCATCAATAAATCATAACAAAACCACCAAAATACGAATTATTGCATAAAACTTGAGCAGAGCTGTCTTAGCAGTCTAGTACTCGGGACGTCGACAGACACCTAGCTAGCACTTGCTGTAGGAGGCTACCACTCCAGTTTCTTCTCTTCTTTACACTTTCGGGCTTATACTATTCTACACTTATTAAACGACCGCACGAGGTATGCTTACGTATGGTCAACTATCGGACTTCGGTTTCGTAAATCCTTCAAGTTATTACTACAAGACTTCGGTTTCGTAAATCTTTATAGCTATGCTTTTTACAGCAGTTACGGCTTACAATTCTCAGTTCAGTTCTCATCCCCGAAACTGGTTACACTTAGAGTTCTTATGCATTCAGGAACTCTCTCCATAACTCAACTGTACTGAGTACTCCGTACAACAGGCTAGGCACCTCACATCAACATCATTCTGATCGGTCCTACTGTACTCCGTACTGAGTACTCTTGCGTTTTGTACTTAGCCGTTTTTCTTGCTCTTGTGCTTGCCTCCTAGCACAACTCCCCCCCCTTAGGGAAGGTCACGTCCACGCTGACCACGTCGGACCAGTAAAGTTTTTATACAGATCTTCTACTGTTGCTCAGGATGATTATACAGGTCTCAGCCGCCTGTTGTCCGGGATGACATTACACTTCCCAAGACACACCGCAATAAGGAGATCAACCTCTTAAGCACAAGGGTCGGCCTCTCACCGGTCTGCCATCTGCACTACCAGGCTCCCCCAAGGCTCGAGATCTCACATCCATTACCACGCTCAAGGTTTCAAACCTTCCAACACGGTACACTTACAGGTGATGACAATAGGTTTGCCAATTACCTGACAGTTCTCGGGATGCCGGCCCGGAGGAAAGGTTTTAAACCCCTACCGCCTCTTCGGATGCGCAGAGCTTTTATCCAGATCTCCAACTGCCGCCTGGCTATGCCGAGGCTAGAGCCACCGCTCTGTTGGATGGATTATCCAGGTTCTCACCTGTCGCCTGGCTATGCCGAGGCTAGAGCCACTGCTCTGGTGGATGGATTATACAGGTTCTCACCTGTCGCCTGGCTATGCCGAGGCTAGAGCCACTGCTCTGGTGGATGGATTATACAGGTTCTCACCTGTCGCCTGGCTATGCCGAGGCTAGAGCCACTGCTCTGGTGGATGGATTATACAGGTTCTCACCTGTCGCCTGGCTATACCGAGGCTAGAGCCACTGCTCTGGTGGATGGATTATACAGGTTCTCACCTGTCGCCTGGCTATGCCGAGGCTAGAGCCACTGCTCGGGTGGATGGATTATACAGGTTCTCACCTGTCGCCTGGCTATGCCGAGGCTAGAGCCACTGCTCTGGTGGATGGATTATACAGGTTCTCACCTGTCGCCTGGCGCGCTCGTGGTGGCTGCCATCTGCCACTCGCGGCGCGCTCTCTCCCCCCCAAAAGAAAAGCGGTCCGCTCCCGGACGCTTCACTCTCGGTGGCCCTAAGGGGAGGGCGCGGGTGAGCACCTCGGTGTGCTCACCTCGTGGCGACACGCATGCAAGGGTGGGCCTCCTTGCACGCGCGTGGCGATGCGTCCCGTCGAGACGGGTGCACTCGCCCGGAGCTTGGGGCTCGCCGGCCTCATCAGCACCCCGAGTGTGGGTGCCGCGCTCCGCGCTCGGCGGCGGGGCATGCGTGCGCGGTGTGCTGCTCCCAGGCACGCGCATCAACCTCTGCAAGGAGGCCCGATGCGCCTGGACGCGGTGCACACGCTGCGCGCTACCCCCAGGCACCATGCGTCTGGTGTGCCTGGCGGGGCAGCAGCCCGATCGCCAGGGGCAGCGCCAATGCCGCGACTGCCACCACGCGCCTCGCCAGGGGCAGCGCTGGTGCTAGGGCAGTGGCCGCGCACCTCGCTAGGGGCAACGCCGATGTGGCCGCACGCCTCGCTTAGGGCAACGCTCGCGCAGTGGCTGTGGCCGTGCGCCTCGCCAGGGGCAGCGCCAGCACTGTGGCCATGGCCGCGAGCCTCGCTCGAGGCAGCGCTCGTGCTGTGGCTGTGGCCACGCGCTCCCCTAAAGGTAGCACCGGTGACGTGGCCGTACGCCGAGTGCGCTCTGCGCTCGTCCGATCTGAGGTACCTCCCCCCCCCTTCGGACAGGCGCAAGACCGCACGGCGCACAATCCCACGGGACGCCACTCGGATCGCAAAAAGCTAAGCCTAGCAACGAAAAACGCCGCCCGCCGCCACGCTCGCAAACCCGCCGCCCGATCCCGCATCTCCTGACCCCTAAGCCAAACCACGCAACGATCGCGCCCGACACGGACATCCCGCAACACCTGAAGCCGCAGAACGAACCACGCCGCCCGATCCCAAGCCCGCCGTCGAGCCATATGCGCCGCGCGGCACGTAGCCACTTGAGCCAGGCGCTCACCACCGCCGTGCGCCATAGCCGACTTTAACTCCTAACGCCCCGGCCAAGATCCCGCGCCATCCTAACGCCCCGGCCAAGATCTCGCGCCATCCCAAATCAATCAGTGCTAGGGGAGTGTGCGGTTCGACCGCAAACTCCCGCCGTACACGAGGAGGTTGTTAATCCCTCGAGCACATGACGAAGCTACACTAATCGTGTGTGGAGGCACTAATATATGCAATTGCAAAGTAGTAGCACCCGCCGCACTCAGGAATTTACCACTCGTGCACGAGCACGAGTGGCCAACCGGCCGAAGCGCGGCAATTCCCGAGCCTAGAGGGTACAACACCTAGGACATCCGCGATCTAGAAACACGAGGACATTTTAGCAAAGGCCGCACAATTTGTAAAAAATTGCGCAGCGCTCCCGCCGCGAAGGGTCGGTTTTGCCAAAAAATCCACGCGATTCCTAAATTTCCGAAGCCCGAGGCCTAAATCCTAGAACCAAACCGCTCGTGCCACATATGCGTTATGCATGCGCAAACAAGGGTTGCCACGTGAGGGCTCTCACGCAATTTACCGTGCGAAAAGAAATTCACGACGGTCTTGGCTTCAGGGGCACCTGAAACCACCAAACACACACCCACCGACGCGAACACCGCCCCAAGCGACAAGATCTAGATTTCAAGAAACCATCAAGGGGGCAAGGCAATTCGCGAAGGCAAGCGCGCACCTCAAAAGATTTTATCGTTGGGCTAGATTCCTCCACTCCAACGCGGTCCCAAGAGTACCTGGAACCCTCAAACCCACACACCGCCGCGCAACGCAAGCACAAGAACAGCCATTCTCGATTTCGTAGAAAGGGTCTACGCTAGCTAATCACGCGAGGCAAGGTGGTTTTGATCAGAATTCGCGCAAAAAAAACAGGGAAGCAACGTGAAAACACGGACTAATTACCATTTTGTAGGAGTCTCCACTCTTGCTTTTCTCTTCTTTACGGTTTCGGACTTATTCTATCTACACTTATTAAACGACCGCACGAGGTATGGTTACGATTGGTCAACTATCGGACTTCGGTTTCGTAAATCCTTCTAGTTATGCTTTTGCTTTCAAGTGCATGCTTTCAATACACAATATACAGCAGTTACGGCTCTTTACTTTTTATGTTACAATTCTCAGTTCAGTTCTCATCTCCGAAACTGGTTACACTTAGAGTTCTTATACATTCAGGAACTCTTTCCATAACTCAACTGTACCGAGTACTCCGTACAACAGGCTAGGCACCTCACATCAACATCATTCTGATCGGTCCTACTGTACTCCGTACTGAGTACTCTTGCGTTTTGTACTTAGCCGTTTTTCTTGCTCTTGTGCTTGCCTCCTAGCACATTAGCCCCCCGGCGTGCAAATTACCCCAACGAGGTACCTGCTTGACCCCTGTGCACCGAAATATGGCCATTGGGCCTACGCTACAGCTCGCACAATGCAGTTGAATCACTACCCCTGGGCTTCCCTCCAGAATTGGAGGGCAAACCGTCATAGAGATATCGGGGGCCAGTCACCTTTAATTTCAAGGGGTCTACGGCCACCCCAGGGCCCAAGGGGGGTCGATTGGACCTCCACAGGGCTTAGTAGATAACTTATGATGATTTCCTACCGGGGATGCCGATTTTGAAGTTGGGTCGATATTATCTCTATGACGGTCGAGTTTTTTTCCGAAAATCGATACCGTTTTTGACTTAGTCGCGTAGACCTCCCACGAGTGCGAGCCACGGGCTGTCACCCCACTATTCTGCCACCACTCTACCCCCCACCCCTCCGGGTAATCTTGGGGATGTCCTGTGGTGCATTTGAGTACCTCGCACGCCCTTAGACCTCAAGGGAATCACTCCAGAGCGGCCCATCTGCTCACCCACCCACCACACCGAGGACCCCCTCTGTCAGGGTCATGACCGATGACATATGTGTCATACATGTCATACGTGTCATACCTGTCAGACATGTCATACCATGTCATGTCATGTCGAGTCATGTCATATATTATAATGACAGACAGTCGTTAGTACGGTCGACTATGACTGTACATGTCGTCAGATGATAAGTCACATCATCTGTCATTATTCAAGGAAAGACTTGAATGACACCTGTCATCGAGAGTTCGTATGTCGAACTCGAAGATGGCAAAGCAAGATACGATCTTGAAATAACAAACAAGAAATCATCTTCGCTTCAAGCATGTGCGGAACAAGCATGCGCAGTATTATGGGGCGAACGTATTATTCGTTCTGACGATACTGGGCGTTCAACCAATGTCTCGGGTTCACAACCCAATGGCGGTACCATCTATGCGATGGGAGACATTCGGTATTTAGATGAGCTAGCGTTGTGCTAGAGGCAGCATCTTCTCACAGAAGTCACTGCACTCATCCCGCTCATAACTCGCACGTGTGTTACAATCCGATAACACCGCGCTTTCTATTATATTATTGATATATTGAGGGCTCGCATATCAGCCCGTATCAGATGGTATTCTAGCTCGTCAGGCACGAGAAACGAGAACTCAAGTGAGTGCAGCGCGTAGATATCAATAATTTTGTGTTTACAGGTTGCGGAGCGCAAGCATATCAGGCGACGCAGTCGAATAATACGAATAATAGATATATCGCATATACCGTTGCAATAGCGAAGACAGTTCGCGAGATAATTGTCGCATTCGCAGGATCGCACATACAGCTGATCATCAAATTTACTGTACGAAAAGGTGTGCACGAGGCATAAAAATGCTCTATGGTCACATACGCGCACAGAATGATTTGCAGTTTTGAGAAATGTATACTGTACGACGATCATACATTCGCGAGATATCGATTCGCAGCTGAAAGCATGCGCGTCAATCACATGTTCTCGCAGAAGTGATTCGCAATCAGAAGTATGCGCGGCAAGCACATACATGCGCATGGATGATTCGCAGTTGAAAATTACGCAGAATGAGATACGGCATAGAAATTATCGACGGATTTATGATCCGCGCACAAGTCAGCATTAGTCGGCGCTCGTATCATGCGCTGAGAAATGGCGACGATATATGCTTTTCATCAGCTGCGCGCTCGATTGCATAAATTTACATGCAGCGTGCTACGATCATCTTGCAATTTTACGATGATGATGTCAAAATATTGCTACGATCATCTGTGCATTACATGCTCGCGTCAATATACTCTGCAAAACATTTGTATACTCGCAGAGATATTTTGGATGGACGCACGATTAATGCATGATCACCATAGTGCAGCATTTCACACTATATCATGATGGCTGCAGAGATATTACAAAATACTCATTGTCAGAAATTGTATACTTATTTGCAAATGTTGTATACATCTTCATTATCTGCAGCAAAATAGTGTGCAGGATATGTGTGTACTGAGATTGCAATTATTGCAACACACACACACACTCATGCACTAATACTTCACTTGCAGCATTTTCAAACATGCAGCATTACATCACATATACACTATACTGAGTGACTGCAACATTAAATTGTGCATGCATCATCAGAACAGCTTGATCACGATACCAGCTGTAGTATATATATCCAGTTTGATCACGTTAACAACTGGAACACTAGCATATTTCAAATACTGAACATTGCACGAGCATTTTGCAGTGCATGCTAAGTTATATTAGAACCATGTTAGCATAAGGTGTCTGAAAGTAGTCTTAACATCATAACTAGCTCGTCGTGTCCCGGTGGAGCCGAGATGCTCTTCGGATCACATGTACGTTCTATGATGGATTACTGGATGGAATACTCACCAGAGCTACATGTAAAATCAACCAGCAACTCATTATTGTGAATGAGATTATCTCAGGATTACAATAACTTCTAACCTGATATATATCATGCTAGATTCATTCAGTACATGGTATGCTGATTACCATCCTGCATGAAAATTATCTGGGAATATTGTAATACCAGAAGTTATCTTCCTGTAAGTGTGTAAAGTGAACACACACACACTGACAAAAGTAATAATCAGCAGTACTACACATTGCACACACACTGGCATTTACTGTATATATTGACATTCACTGACTCAGAGTGAATTGATCAACTATAATGTCTATTATGTGCATGATAATATGGATACCATTCCACAAACACATGTGCGTGTGGAATGTCAGAGATGGCGATACATATGGGAGCAGGATAAGACAACATGCTGTAGGGCTGGATGGAGTTATCTCCAGACCCGAAGGCAGAATACTGTGCTCATTACAACAGCTGGTAACTGTTGAGCACAGTCCATCCACTCTCACATATCGCTGGAGCAACAACAACCACTATACTGCATTCTGACAAATGACTTAGTATTGATCAGCACAAAAGCATGTACCTAAGCAGATCAGTACATACATATATTGAGCTGACATAGGTTGTTGTGGACATACACACACATATATATGTGTTGTGCTAAACTGCTTTGATTATAATCAAGCTATGTCCAGATATGTTTGAAATTTAGAGATATCATTTTGATATACTCTTAGAGCACAGTCATATGCTCAAACATATCATAGGTTGATAGGTTATCACTAAAGTGGATAATCCGCTTATAGTTGGTATACCTAAATATCATCAGAAAGTGCATTTACTTCCATGGGTTTCAAATCAGTAAAACCCACAGATATGATCAACCACAGATGTTGACATACAGGAATATTCACTTTTATGCCATGAAAATCGTCATGTGCAAAGGTGAAGTGAGTTGCAGTACTTCTGTACTTTGCAGCTTACACACACACAGAGATATATTACTATGGAAAACAATAAATAAGCCGAAAAACGGCCAAAATGGGTGAAATTCGTTTGCGATAGATTTGAAAATTGAAACTTCGACCCTATTTTATTTGATATTATGATTTTATACCTATTAAGGTATCAGAAAATCATGACGGCCATAGTCATATCTCGTGTAACACCCTAGATAGCAGGTGTGGAATATATAGGGGTGTACATATTGGCTGTAACGAAATGCGTGAAAAGTTCACACGTTTGATTTCAAAATGAAAAATTCGGGTTGATTTTTTTTGCTGATCTGATTATTCAGCTATCAACAAATATTCCCTGATTTATGCAGCACTTGTAACACCCTGTAACACCCCTAAATTAAATGTGTGTGTCAGGGGTGTAACATACCTCCTGCAAACCACGTAACATTCAGTGTGACATTAAATGCAGTTTTGCTTAAAAACGTTTGCAAAATATTTATACTGCTTTGATTTCACCTATTTTAGGGTTACTAATACCAAGTAACACCCTAAACACAATGTTGGGGATATGGGCCACTGTAACGTAACATGCCCTACCCGTCTCGACGGGACGCATCGCCACGCGCCTGCAAGGAGGCCCACCCTTGCATGCGTGTCGCCACGAGGTGAGCACACCGAGGTGCTCACCCGCGCCCTCCCCTTAGGGCCACCGAGAGAGTAGCGTCCGGGAGCGGACCGCTTTTCTTTGGGGGGGGGAGAGAGCGCGCCGCGAGTGGCAGATGGCAGCCACCGCGAGCGCGCCAGGCGCACCGCCATGAGGCAGCAGCTCTCGCTGTGCTGTCTCGGGCTGCGTGACGCGCCGCTGCCCCGCCAGGCACACCAGACGCATGGTGCCTGGGAGCAGCGCGCAGCGTGTGCACCGCGTCCAGGCGCATCGGGCCTCCTTGCAGAGGTTGATGCGCGTGCCTGGGAGCAGCACACCGCGCACGCATACCCCGCCGCCGAGCGCGGAGCGCGGCACCCACACTCGGGGTGCTGATGCGGCCGGCGAGCCCCAAGCCCCGGGCGAGTGCACCCGTCTCGACGGGACGCATCGCCACGCGCCTGCAAGGAGGCCCACCCTTGCATGCGTGTCGCCACGAGGTGAGCACACCGAGGTGCTCACCCGCGCCCTCCCCTTAGGGCCACCGAGAGTGAGGCGTCCGGGAGCGGACCGCTTTTCTTTGGGGGAGAGAGAGCGCGCCGCGAGTGGCAGATGGCAGCCACCGCGAGCGCGCCAGGCGCACCGCCATGAGGCAGCAGCTCTCGCTGCGCTGTCTCGGGCTGCGTGACGCGCCG
>LGRX02008016.1:0-11073 GCA_001247695.2 Cymbomonas tetramitiformis | reverse complement strand
CCCGACCCATGGGCATCCACAACAACCCACCACAAAACATACCTCGGGTTACAGGCGCGTGCTCGGGGAGCTGTCCCCACATATGGAACATCCCAACCTTCTACTACCGGGCACCTTCCCACCATGATGCACACCGTCGCCCATAATACGGTACCGCCCACTATCACATGGAGCCCCTAAGGATCAGGCGCGTGTCCGGGGAGCTGTCCCCACATCGCAGCCGTCACCAACAGCCTGCGCACTAACCCATGCGACTACCTTACACACCGCAACCCACACCGTACCTCGGTGACGCCACGGGTCCGGGGGCGCGTAGGGAGTGCTAACAGCCCTCTTAACACGCAACTCCCGACCCATCGGCTTGATGCCACTACCCGCCGCGGGTCCGGGGGCGCGTAGAGAGTGCTAACAACCCTCTTAACACGCAACTCCCGACCCATGGGCATCCACAACAACCCACCACAAAACATACCTCGGGTTACAGGCGCGTGCCCGGGGAGCTGTCCCCACATATGGAACATCCCAACCTTCTACAACCGGGCGCCTTGCCACCATGATGCACACTGTCGCCCATAATACGGTACCGCCCACTATCACATGGAGCCCCTAAGGTTCAGGCGCGTGTCCGGGGAGCTGTCCCCACATCGCAGCCGTCACCAACAGCCTGCGCACTAACCCATGTGACTACCATACACCCCGCAACCCACACCGTACCTCGGTGACGCCACGGGTCCGGGGGCGCGTAGGGAGTGCTAACAGCCCTCTTAACACGCAACTCCCGACCCATCGGCTTGATGCCACCACCGGTCGCGGGTCTGGGGGCGCGTAGAGAGTGCTAACAACCCTCTTAACACGCAACTCCCGACCCATGGGCATCCACAACAACCCACCACAAAACATACCTCGGGTTAAAGGCGCGTGCTCGGGGAGTTGTCCCCACATAACGGTAATAGGTCCTATTGCCTCCATATTTTTTTTGTCTGTCGGGCGCGAACAAGCACAGAGCTCACCTCCAGCAGATATGAGAGTGCCTTCCCCTTGTCCCAGCCGACGTTCGGTCGAACCTCGTGCACTTTGCGCCCTTGGGTGATCCTCAAACGCTCGTCATACTCGGCTACCGTGCTTCGCACGAGCTTCTCTACGGCGTCCCAAACCTAAAGGCATGAATGATTGTGAAGTGAGTTTTTCAGACTTTCCGCCCGAGTAATCGCAAGACGAATTGCGCTATTACAGAGCTTGCAAAAGGCCTAAAGTTCGGAGGCCTTAGACCACGAGCGGACGGTACCGAGCAAAACTTGGAGGCGCGTACATCAGGGCAACTAGAGTTGGTTGCTCGGTCAAGAGTTGGATCAAAAGTGCTCAGCAGCTACTGTCATATGCCGCACATAGGACATTCCACAACAGGTGCCCAAACGCCGCCTTATAGAACCAAGACGAAATATATTTTCCAAGAGCGGTGGCGAAAATCCGACGGACAAAAGCAGGTACCAGCGAATACCATACACGTTCTAAAGTTACACAGGAGCGAAACTAAAGAAAGAATGCTCGGAATATCCATTGGATCAGTGGGCATACCTTGGGATCGAAGTTGCGATAGTGTACGCTGACACTGAACTTGTTGTCCTCAACTTGCACAACCATCGATCCTTGGAACTTTTTCCAGGAGTGAGTCCCTGACTGTGCTCATGAGCGTTGTGTACTCTGCGGCGGGCTGGTATGCGCATACGGTGCCGCCTTTCAATGCGAAAGGGCCGTTGTCGGGTCCACGTATGTCCAACCCATGGCTTCCTGCGCAGACAAGCAAGCGTATACAAACTGAAAAACAAGCGAGCAACTTGCGGTCTCTCGAGCGTCGTCACCGTGAAGCGTCGCGACTAGGAAAATAATCGTTAAGAGCCAGGGAGAGAAAGTTTTTGCGTGTCTCCTCGGAACGCACCTGCATAAAACAGCTCCTCCAACTGAACGAAACCAACTACCTTCTCAAGGCATCGACCGCTGATGATTGCCGTTGGTACTTGAGAGGCCAAAAGTTTGACCGAGGCGCGTGACTCGTCGGACATAAAAGCGCGATCAGGGTCTTTTACAATTGGAGTTAAGGTACCTATTGCAGCAAAAAGGAGGAAGCAGAGGTCAGCTTCACAAGACGTGATCAGGGCCCAGGATGCAAGCGAGTTGAGCTCACAGGAACCAACACGGGCGGAATAACTGCATGGGATTTCGTGGCTGTGAAATTGAGCTGACATCGCCGAAAAACCCATCTATCTGAGTGCAACAACATAAATTTAAAACCCCATTATTCTGAAAGGAATTCTGAAAAGCGGCGGCTACCGTCCGCTTTCTTTTTCACGAGCGAATAGGTCAAAGACACCAAAACAGTCACGTGATCGTTCCTCACTTGGTCTTGTAGGCTGACATATGGTAGAAACTTGACGGGAAGGGACGGTAACTTACCATCATAACCTAGAAAAATTGCTAGACGTTTGCCACGAGCGAGAGTCTTGAAAGACTCCATCGATTCCAAAATTGAAGGATACCTTTCCTGTACAATAGCAACGGACCTTCAGATAAAATGCAAGCGTTGACTATTCGCAATACAATGAACTTTAAAATTACCACTGGGGGAGTCCCATAAGGCAACCTAGCTTGTAGGACGTTGACTGTACAAAGCAAATGCCATGAAAAAGGATTTTCCTAAGGGTTTGCTGCAACGTTTTGCGCGAGATGACTTAACTGCTCTCATAAGTGAATTATACCTCCCGGTTTTGAGTAGGTCTGGTCGAAGAAAAGTGCAGCTTTCTGCTCTCGAGCTTTGCAGAGGCGGCACTCAATAGCAAGGGTCGGGAGAAGGAATGTTTGAGGCGATCAAAACTAGGGCTGTAGAACCTTAAAAGCGTCCATCGTGAATCCTGTTGCGGCACGCGCATCAGCATCCGGTTCTCCAGTAAAAGAGCAGCGCCTGGAATCGCTACGAGTCGGTTGAAGATTACTCCCGGTTGTTGCAGGTGAGCTGTCAGAACTCATTTGTGATAAATAAAGACTCAGGTGTCGTTGAAGCCCCGGTGATGCCTGGAGAAGCTTGAGAGAACTGGTCGCCTTCAGAATCTTGTGCGAGAGGGTAGCAAAGTTCACTCCGTTGCGCGTTGCCAATCGAAATTCCTCTCGAAACTAGTTCAGCTGATCAAAAAGCGGCGTTAGCAACAGGTGGAAGGCTGCTGCAGCTGACTATCTGACATTGAAAATTTTGTGATACATGAGGTGAAAACCACATAATCTTTCACTCCATCGGCCTCTTCTCTGGAACGAAGACGATATCCACACAAGCGGGTGCTCCGCACGAGGCTATGAGCTGACACCACATCTCACCCACCTCCCCACAGCAGTTCTCAACCTCGTTTCAGTGCAGTCATAAAGCGTCAATTATTAAATTTCAACCACCGCGCCGGACATAAGGTGGACGGCTCGCCATACGCCTTATTTAGCTGAAATGTTCGGTCGAAATCATGCTCTCTGCGACTCGCACCTGAAAGTTCAAGGTCTCGAAACCCCGGAATTCTCGTGCTAGCACATAATTAAAAAATATGCTGATTTCAGCGAGAAAGCGGTACAACTGAGAAGTCGCCTATCTTCGGAGCACTCTCCAACCATCAGTCCACCGCGTTCACTGAAACCCTGGTAGAATTTACCGCCCCAAACGTCCGTAGTGGGGAGGCTGTTTTCAAGGCACGTCGGCGTGGTGGAAGTTTGAGGTGAAACGGGTGAGGTTTTTTCAAATTCTCGTGACACAAGTCGTCGCGAGGGTGCTGACTACATGTAGGTGTACATACAGCAGGGGGAGATCCAGGCGGACATTTTCTTGTGTATAATTGCTTCCAGTCCCCCGCCACCCAATTTATATTTTCTTCAGTCACCAGAGCACGGTTTTGGCTTAAGTTTTCTTGTGTATAATTATTCGAGTCCCCCGCCACCCACCAGGACACGGTTTTCACTCGACTTTTCTTATCTTTTGCTCTGACGTACTCGCTCGCGTCCTCGTTGATCCATCCACGGGCATTCTGAAGGCCAGCTGATGACCGAATTGTATAAAACATGACACGCGGTATAATTTTCATGGACTTAAGAAAAGATAAGAAAACTTAAGAAAACTTAAGCAAACTTAAGCAAACTTAAGCGAAAACCTTGTTCTAGTGCATGCCCCACCGCACACCCTTTGCCCCATGCCCCATGCCCTTGCCCCATGCCCCATGCCCCACCGCACACCCTATGCCCCATGCCCCACCGCCACCCTTGCCCCATGCCCCATGCCCCATGCCCTGCCCCATGCCCCATGCCCTATGCCCTATGCCCATGCCCCATGCCCCATGCCCCACTGCACACCCTTTGCCCCATGCCTCATGCCCCACTGCTGACTGTATGCCCCATTCCCCACTGCTGGCTGTATGCCCCATGCCCCACGTGGCAGGTGAACACCGTATGTGGCTCATGCCGGTGACCAACGGCATGCGAGTCATATTACATGCAAAGACCTTCCGTGACAACGGCCTGATATCGATCGTGGCCGCGGAGTCTGACCATCCTTCAGACGAAGATGCTAGGAAGCCATGGGAAAGGGATGCCGCTTTATATGACCTGTTACGGCGAGTTTTTGAGCACATCTCCGAACTCTTCGATTTGCACGGGGCCCCATTCCGTGTAGATGTGTTCCAATCCGCAGGACGATGGTATGTGAACGAGCTAGAAGTGTTTGGGGTAGTAGGCGAGCTGCTGTCGGGGTTGGACGGGCGCGAGTTCGATGCACTTTTGAAGGTTATTGCCAAATCGATATATCTCAAGTGCAGTGTAGTGTAACTTAGTGCAAGCCATTAGCAATTGTGAACACGATTCTTGTATATAGTGTAAATAAGATTGGTTGCACCTGCCCCGGACGTGCCCTTCAGCATGCCCTTCAGCGTGCAACCCAGCATGCAACACGGCATGCAACTCAGCATGCAACCCAGCATGCTTCAGAGCCAGTCCTTGCACGCCCCTATAATATTCATATTACATACAGGATTATGAAACTACTGCACTGGATATCCTATTTATTCTTTGGCACTTGCGGTATTGGCATCAGACTCTTTTGGATGTCTGCCTTAGAGTAACTTTGTAACAGGCCATCATGAAAAAACACGACGTAGGGGCAGTCCTCCCGGGATGTACGTAACGCGACTGTCCCATAAGCTGTTGCCCAGTCCGGAAATTCCACACCGACTTGCCTGTACATAACATCTTCTCTCTGACCTTTATTCCAGGCGCATCCGCTTTCCACATGCTTTGCAAGTTTTTCCTGGTACTTTCTGTACTGTATGCTGCTTGGGCCTCCTGTATGTCGATTTCCTTGATGCGAGCTTTCAGAGTCCTGCGTCATCCTCGGCCCGAGTGGTTAGATCAGCTGGGCCCTTATGTGGGGCATGGGGCATGGGGCATGGGGCATGCAAGCATGGGGCATGGGGCATGGGGCATGCAAGAAGCGCAAGCATGGGGCATGGGGCATGGGGCATGGGGCATGGGGCATGGGGCATGAGGTATGGGGCATGAGGTATGGGGCATGGGGCCTCGTGGCATGGGACATGGGGCATGGGGCCCGGGGCATGCAGCGGGGCTGGGGCATGGGGCATGGGTGGGGCATGGGCAATTGAACGCACGTATTGTATGCCAGCAGCTCATCGGTGGTCGCCCATTCACAGACGCCAGTTTGATATTGCGTGTAGTAGGAAGCAACCACCCCACCTCTCTTGGTGTTCTTCACCTGCCGCTCCCCCCTCAGTTGATTGACGATATGAACATTGTCTTCCACGTGGGAGTCTTCCGGCTTCTGGCTCGAGGCGGCCTCGGCCAGTTCTTGCTCCTTTAGCCCCGCGATGGTGTTATATCTTCCGGTTGTCTTCGGTGTCTTGCGCTTTCTGTTATTCTTCCGAAGTGCAGCGGAGTCCACCTTGTCCAGCTTCCTTTTATTTGCTTGCTTGCCATGACCTCCATCCCCCTTACTGACCAAAGCCGTACCATCAGCAGCAGGAGCAGCAGTTGCTAAGTTGATACGCTTGCGGACATGAGCATGGTGCACCGCTTGGGTGGCGGCGAGGCCAACACGATATTCGAAAAAAACGTATTGATGTTGCCTTGGACGATGGGCTGTAGTCTGCAATGGCGGATTGGAACCGAGCAATCGCATCTGAGGCTGGCACGTCACCAGAGGTCGCATCTGAGGCTGGCACGTCCTCTACCGGGACCTCGGGAGGTTGCACGCATGCGTCCGCTTGCTGAGATGGGTGCACGGCAGGTTGAGGGAACAAGGAATCCTCCTCGCCAAGCTCCGGGGCATCCGAAGCCCGACCGTCTTCCACCAATAAATCGACGGCCTCACCAGGCGCCCCCTCCAGGGACGTAGGGTCACCGACCGCCTCCTCTGCCAATGAATCGACGGCCTCACCAGGCGCCCCCTCCAGGGACGTATGGTCACCGACGCACCGCCTCCTCCGCCACATTGGGGGGGTCCACAGCCTCTTCAAGCGTTTCCAAGGTCGCGAGTAACAGACCTTGGCGCTTACGATCTGCAGCACCTAGGGGTTGGAGCAAGGCTGCTTGTGAAAGGTTTTCGAGCTCTTGGTGAAGAGACCGTAGCAAGTCGATGGGCAGAGTGGGATTTGATTGGGTTGGGGCGGAACCGGGCGTTGCCGCTGGAGGCGGCGGGCAGAAAATATGACTCGTGCCCTTCATACTGAACAGTTGTTTGTCAATAGCCACCTTGAAGATATGCTTACACATCCGGCCTTGCTTGGCAATGTGGCATGTTCCCAAACCCAGGTGCAGCGGTTGGGACACCTGGACGGACAAAATGGTGCCACTTTAGTGGGTGGCATGAATGGGGCATACAGATTCTATCTAGCAATGAGGAGTAAACACCTGTTTTAGGAACAAGGACACCTCGCATGCTGGAGCTGGGACCGGTGGCTTCTTTTTGCGGCCCCCCTTGCCTGAAGGCGGGATGGTCTCCAAGGACTCCGAGGCAACCGGTCCAACCTCCACGACAGTTTGTGCTGTTGACACGTCCGTCTCCTGCGTCGCCTTTTTTTCCGAGGGAAAGGTGTACAGGACGGGATCTTGTGTTAAGTCCGTGTCGTACACAATACCAGCCAACTCTGCAGCTTTGATGATGGTAAACTGCAAGAGCGGTGACGCCATGTAAGTTAACAACACGCTAACGGTGGTACGTAATGACAATAACACGGTGCGGATATGAAGGAATATGAGCACCTCAAGCTTTTCGGCGTGCTTTGCGTTACCAAAAGCTCCTTGCCTTTGACATGTCACCCTTGTCCACATGTTATCACAGAGGGACAAAAGTTGGCTACAAAGCCAATCCAGACGACTGTTAGACTTCCAGTGACAGTATTCCTTCAAAGTACGGTGTCAGCGTTCGAGCAAGTTGATGGTGTATTGATCAGCATGCGCGAAGTCCATCAGGGCATGAGCCCATCGATGAATGGTAGGGCGGTAGTTGTCGTCGATATACTTCACGAAGACGGGGAAGGTGGGTGTCCATTTGGAAACCCACGAGGTAAGCAACTGCGATGGTATAGCTCGCTCACCCTTCTCAGTGACAGTGTACAACACATCCAGGAGTTCGGTAAGACAATTGGATCGATCGAATCGTTGAGTGGAATTCGACGGCATTTTCTCCCAATAAGGTGACTAGGTAATTTTTTTTGGTAAATTACCGGTAAGAGTATTACCGGTAATTTACCTGGTAATACCAACCCCCCGTATCGCCTTACCTTACATACTTAAGGATTTACCGGTAAATTACCACGGTAAGGCGGTATTACCATGGTACCAATTACCACTAAAATTTACAAATTTTCCCCAGTCTGGGATCTCCGATTGGTCGGCGCTGGATAATTTCGGTTTTCCGGAAAAGACAAATCGATAACCTCGACGGACCAAAGTTCACTTTTCACTTTCATGCCCCGACGCATTTGTATGTTTGATAGGTCAAAATGTCGGGCTCGGCGTCCTCTATAAGGATATCAAAATTACGGCTCGAATAGATAAGTAGGGCGTGCGATATGACCAGAATGGTAAATGACCCGCCGGTTTGCAGACACAACCCCGAACATGTTCGTTATGAGAAATACTAACCGCATTTGTATGTTTGATAGCTCAAAATGTCGGGCTCGGCGTCCTCTATAAGGATATCAAAATTACGGCTCGAATAGATAAGTAGGGCGTGAGATATGACCTGAATGGCAAATGACCCGCCGGTTTGCAGACATAACCCCAAACATGCAAATCGGCATCCTATACATACACCATATAGCGGGGTCGTGTAGACGTGCCTACATATGGCTAGAAATATATATATATATATAAGGAAATGGGTAAAATTGGACAATCGAATGCTAAAAATAAAATAGTAGATACTTAAGAAAATAAACATCCTGTCTGTACTTCTGTAAAAAGAATGTCGATTGATAATATACTCGCATGGCGTAGCATACGCCATGTGATGCGCCCACACAATTGCAATGATCAACCCCGACCCATAGCAACAAAAAAAAAGGATTCCGAGCCCCGATGCAACTTTTAGGTTATTCCTTGCTGGCAGTATTACTTTGGTAATACCGCCTAAAGTATTACCGGTAAATTACCCGGTATTACCACACCCCATATTCGCATTACCGGTAAAGTAGTCACCCTATCTCCCAAGCATTCTTCACTCAGGCGCGAGTGACATGTCAGGTACAGTATATTATCCATTTTTTTGCATAGTCTTCACCAAACACTGCTTTGATTGCATTGACCTTTGCGACGTCCATGTCAATTATGAAGGTAGGTCGCCATGGCCGACCAAGCCGGGGAGCAACTCTGGATTGGACGGCACGGAGAAACTTTGATAGTTCAGCGGCGTCCGTTCGCTGCAAAATAGCATGGGCAAAAGGAAAGCCATTGCCAAACTCGTTGACCAAGCTCATTGTTGCCAGTTCATAGCCATATCGGTTAACACCGAAGGTAGTGTCCATGAGAGTGGTTTGCGGGTTTTGTACCAACTCGCTCAACTGCGCAGCGGTCATAATACCCAACGCGAATGGAACAGTGACAAGGGGCTCAGTTGTGAGGCATATGCTGGTGAAGGTTTTGTGCTTGTCGCAGAACTTGCTATCCGCAGGTACCCCTGTGAAGGAAAATGACAGTGGTTTATTCCAACCCGGTATGATACAGTGAATGAACTGCCCATCATGCAGGTATAACTAAGGAATGCGATGTAAGGAAACGGTTGTTGCGTGCAGGCTTTGGGCAAGTGTGCAATGCAATATACCTCCGACATGACCCTGTGTCGCTGCACTTCGACAACCGGTCGCAGTGCACCGCAGAATCTCTGGTCGTTGGTAATAGAGAATGCAATCACTGTTTAGTTCTACCCATTTCTCAATCGAAACCAGAGGAGCGTCATCCAGCATCCAGGACTCTTTGGCAACGAAAGTGCGAGCATTCCAAAGGTCATGCTTCGAGAAGCAGTCGTCACGCGTGGCCTGTGACAAAGCAGCCACCAAAAGATGTAAAAGGGAAATAGGGGGTCGGGGCATGGGGCAAACAACAAGAAGTGGGGTATGGGGCATGGGGGTACACGTATAAGTAATAAAGGGGGCTGCTGGGGCGTAAGAAGGATGGGGCATGGGGCATGCAAGAAGTTGGGAAAAAGCAAGTAAGCATGGGGCATGTGGCATGTGGCATGGGGCACAAGAAGCGCTGGCGCATGGGGCATGTGGGGCATGGGGCATGGGCACGCAAGTAGCGTTGGGCATGGGGCATGGAGCATGCGGGCATGTGGAATACAGTGCACCGTGGGGCATGGGGCATGGGGCACAGCAGGTGAAGCAAGAAGCGTGAAGCGAGAAGCAAGAAGTACGTTGGGGCATGGGGCATGGGGCAGAGGCATGGGGCATGGGGCATGGGGCATGGTGGCTACTATCCAAATTCATGGTCCTCCCACAAGGACCAACGCGCGATGACTATTATGAGTGCCACATGGGTCTTTGAGGCGTATACGTGCGTTTGGCATCATATTTATGAGTCAATCGAATAATTTCCCCTACAGGATCGTCCACGCGTGTGCTAGAGGGGCGTGCTTAAAGGGTGCGCTTTTGATATGTTTTTTTTATCGAAATCGTCGAAAAAAAGATGGTCCTCCCACAAGGACCATAGTCGTTAAGCGTCCTAGCGGTTGCATGGTGCGCGGTGTTGGCCGCTCATGGTCGCACACCTTGAGTTTATGACCAAATATGAAAACTTAGTTGGATAGTCCACACTCTAGTCGCCATCTGAGCTCTCGTTTACCGTGGCGGGTGATCACTCCCGAGTGAAATAAGGATTTTGTGATTTTTGCACTTCTAATTTTCACTTCGCGTCAAGCTAACGAGTGCACATCGCTCACATACTTGCCCATATGGCTTATGTTAAGCTTTCAAAAAATCATTTTATGGATATACTTCAAAGGTTTAAGCACCATACGCTCCTACCACACTAGGAATGCACTCTAGCGGGCATCGTGGATAATGGGTCATGTTTGCACCGATTATCCCATTCCGGCTAAAAAATCGACTAAAAAGGTGTACGGTTGTTAATAAGCATTAGAGATGGCCAATATATGCACTCCAACATGACGCATGACCCAAATATGATGGGGACATGTGTATAAGATCGATATGATCGCATGGACGCAGGTGTAGCCTGCACATACTATTCCCCAAAAATTATTGAAGATATCGTATATTTTTGTGCCTTTTTGAATTTTCAAAAAAATGCCATCTGAAAAAGTTGAGGGTGCTTATCGCAAATGCCAACGCCATGGATATATTGGGTGGATCCAGGCCGGACCAAGCATCGAAGTAATTAATATATGTCCCATTGATACTAAAAATAATTGGGCGCGCCTTCTAGATCCGAACCAATGCCCAATTAAATTCTTGCAACATTGGTCCTTGTGGGAGGGCCATAATCGATTATGGTCCTCCCACAAGGACCATGGGATAGTAGCCA
>LGRX02008015.1:0-28334 GCA_001247695.2 Cymbomonas tetramitiformis | reverse complement strand
TATACATATTAATATACAGAATAATTCCATCTATGAAATGAACAAGTTATTCGTCATGTAAGTCGCCCACAAAATCTACATGCCTATCTAGTATGAGCATCATCTTGTCTTTATCATATCTCCATGGTGGATCATTGAAACCGAGTTTGTGCTCGCCGAGATAATATACCAACCTATTTGCATCGGGTCGTCCAGCTGGAATTCTCATGGTCGTGATGAACCGGTCAAAGTTCCATGGAATGGGTACAATGCACACCAAGCACTCAATCTCAAATGCTTGGATGAAAACCTCGGAAAGGTCCCATGGCAAGTCCGACCTCAACATCATATTGTTCGCCACGGTATCTTGAAATGCTGCCTTCAATGGAAACCATCTTACTTTGAGGAAAACCAATTGTTTCCTGCCAATCGGGATGCTATAAATTTTCAGAAGCTCGCCGTACCTGCAACACATACTTTCCAAAGGGTGAGCATAGGGTGGGCACGGGGTGGACATAGGGCGGCTATAGGGCGGACACAGAGTGGGAAAGCTTAACTCGTAATCATAGGGAGGGTGTAGGGTGGTCGTAGGGTGGGCACAGGGTGAGCATACGCATGATCTAGGATATATGTTACGGTATAGGGATGTTGTAGGGCGAACACAGGGTAGGCATAGGGCCAATATAGGGCGAACATAGGGTGGGCATCGGATGAACGACCTGTCTTCATGGGCATTCAATCCATTTACTGGGGTATCAAAGATTGCCTTTATGTATCGTTGACTGGTGGTGAGGTGGCGGTCGGCGGATCGCGTACGAAAAGTGTCTCGTCCGACTTTCACGTGCTGACTCTTCATCACACCGTCCATGTAGACATAACAACGCTCCTTGGTACTCAAAGGACGACATTCCCTCGTCAACCGGTTCAACCGCCATGTCTCCAGATCTTGGATGACGGGTCGTGGCATGATCCGCCGTTCTCTCAAACTCAATCGCTTCCATTCAGCGAGTTTGGTGTCAAAGTCGTTTTGCAGGAGCTGGGCCCATGGGAAATTCGTGCGCATATACTTCCGTATACCTTTTTTGTCACCTGTGGGTGATCAATGGGTGGGCATAAGATGGTTACGAATTTCAAAGGGTGGGCATAGGGTAGGCATAGGGTGAGCACAGGGATGGAATATTTCTTTTCAGCTCCAAGGGTGGGCATAGGGCGGGCATATGGCGGGAAAGATTTCCATTGGGTGGGCACAAGGCGGACATCTACTGCAAAGGCATCTAAGGCACTGCGTACCTTCATCAAAGGTTATCGGTGTTTGCTTGCCAATCACCTCCACTCGTCGCTTTTGTGGCCCAGTGTATGGTGCAACCTTCTCATTAGATATTGAAGCATATATGCCACGGACTAGCATCAGCTGTTTTTCTAGCATCTGACCTGCGACATACATAAAACATAAACAAACGTACAGTGCAGCCAGACGTTTCCATACCTATGTTCTCCCTATGGAAGGAGCTTTCCATAGGCACGGTATACGTACGGAACCGATACATAGTAAAGGCATAAGGTAAACATAGGGTGGGCATAAGGTGGGCATAGGGCGGGAAACTTTGAGATTCCCATTCCCTATGGTGATCACAGGGATAGCATAGGGCGGACGTAGGGTGAACATAGGGTGAGCCTAGGTATACATACCGTTCATGATGCTGGCTACTGGCTGCGATCGAGTTTTGACTGACTCCTTGCATTTCCCATAGAATGACTCCCACCGAAATAACCATGTTCCATGCGCAGGTCCTGTCAGTTCGATATGCCGAGGCAAATGTCGCAAAATATGCGTAGTTATATTCCAATCTTCAGGTGAAAACTCCTTCTCCCATCGGTCCATTAGAGCTTCAACCCGTTTATGCAGACGGTCCTCGGAGATGATGTGGTTTGAGACTATCTCACGCCCCACTACGACGAACTCCCCAACAAAGGACGAGTATTTCGGATGAGGCAAATCTCCCAATGCGTCTGGCCAAGCTGCGATTGCGCTCATGAAGCCGCAAGTTATGAAGACAATCCCCACGGCGGCCTTCAGTTTTCTTGGCTCTCCTGTGCTCGCGCTGAACTCCATGCCCTTAGTTACCACGTTGCCCCAATTCCGATCGACTTTTGATTTCTTGTACCACTTAATCGCAATAGAACGAATGTCCTCATCCAGACCCCATGGTACAGCGAGTTCTGCAAAAACAGAAAAGAACAGCAGTCACTGTCATGCATTATTTGACAATCGCCAGGTTCCAAGGGTGGGTATAGGGTGGCTATAGGTCGGGTGCAGGGTGGGCATAGGGATGGAATATTTCTCTGCAGTTCCAAGGGTGAGTATAGGGTGGGCATATGGTGGGCACAGGGTGAGCACAGGGATGGAATGCGTTTCCCCAGTTCCAAGGGTGGGTATAGGGAGGGCATAGGGCGAGCACAGGGATGGAATGAAATCCCGAGATTGTTACATACCAGCAAAATGTTCTTCCAAGGTTTTCTCCACCTCGTTCTCGTCCACAGGTTCAGGTAGCCCCTCCGGGTGCACATGGTGATTTTCAGCATATCTAAGGCATTTAATATTCCAGTTGCACTGAAAAATAGCACATGTCATCCTATATTCCAAGTTATGAAGTTCGTGCATGATATCCGGGAAGTAGTCCTTTGTCACGGAAAAGTGTGGCAACAAAGAAAGTGCACACGGCCCTTTGATGCCCGTTCTACTATAAATCTCTCGAAGCTGAGCAGCAGTGTACAACCCAGAATCTGCGCAACTTGCATTTCTGGCCTGCAGCAATCGTACGTCCTCATCGGTGCGGAGAGGGGCAGAACCTGTGAGGACAGTTGTCACATTCGTCATCGCATTCGTTTTCATAGGGTGGGCATAGGGCGATCACAGGGCTAGCATAGGGCGGCCATAGGGCGAGCATAGGGTGGGAAACCTGAATTGGTTATCTCAGGGACGGTATAGGGATGCTATAGCGGTGTCACAGGGCGGGCATAGGGTGGGAATAGGCTGGACTACCTTTGAAAATTGTTTTATTCAAACAGCTTGTTCCCCAGGTCTCGCCGGTAATGTTGCAGAACATGCAGGCTTTAGAAGCGGAATTTCCTCCCACTCGATTGGCAATTTCCGTTATGCCCCCCGTGCCATAGTCAGCAACAACACACGTGAGCATGCATCGTAACTGGAAGATTTCCTTTTTTCTTGAATCAAACGCTCGGACACCAACATTCCACATGTCGAGCAACTCGTCCACCAAGAACTTGTAGTAAATCTGAGCATTACTCGGTTTATCCTCGATTATTCCGTATACCAATAGAAACTCGTACTTGGCTCGATACTCAGCAGGCAGATTTAAGATTTGGAACGTTATTGGGGTGATTGAGGACGTGACCGCCGTGGAATCGTTATGAGGATTCACTCCATCGGCACACATGAATAAGGAGATGTTCCGTGGCTCCGTAAAGAAGCCCGGCTGCTCGACATACACCTTATTTCTCCAGAAGGTCGACTCTGCGATTGAAACCGAGCAACGAAACTTATCATTTAAGGTGAGGAACACAATTACACTTTCTGGAATAATAAATGGATTTTGGGCATAGGATAAGCATAGGGTGGTCATAGGGTGGGCATAGGGCGAACATAGGGTGGGCATAGGGTCAACATACAGTAATCACTCAGTAATAAGAAAACCCGCCAATAAGAAAGTAGCCAGCTTTTTTGATTTCTTCACAATATTTAACACACAACACTCCATATTTAAGATCTCTATATAAATAAGAAACTTGCTAGGCTGACCTAAAATTCCTGTTTTCTTAAAATCGAGTGTTTACTGTAGGATGCAAGGCAATTGTGAATTGGGCATAGGGTGAGCATAGGGTGGACATAGGGTGATCATAGGGATGTTATAGCGTGGACATAGGGTGATCATAGGGATGTTATAGGGTGGGCATAGGGTGAGCATGTGGGAGGGATACACTTACGATGAAACGTAGTCACAACCGGCAGATCGTCGTTCTCCGCGGGTGTAGTTATCTTCCATGATACCAAGAGCTCGGCCATCTCTGGTATCAAATATAGCATCGGCAGGAGTTCGTCCAAGCGCCAAAACCTAAATACCTTGTACGGCTTTCCCGGAATAAGCCGTCTGTTACGTCGAGAGTTGGGGTGACACCGAAGTTTGTGGCAATGGAGGCACTGGGTAAGGTCGTCATGCCGGCCCGGAGTGAAGATCATGCATTCATTCTTGCAAACGTCGGCGGTATGGTACGGCAGGGCAAAATCCTTCCACATAGACAAAGCTTGTTTGAAGGAGGTCGGGAAACCATTTCGTCTCTGATTGCCGATGATGTCTACGTTGCCAATCACCGTTTGCCGCATGAGATTGAAGATTTGATCAAACATGGATTGGGTAGCATTGTGCTCGGATTTCGTTTCCAGCAGATCAATGACAAGACGATGCATTGTTGAAACCTTCTCTGCATAGACGTGATCAACGACCTGTGAAATCACGAGAGGCATCCCCAACTTTACAGGAACTGCAAAATAAAAAAAAGGCATTTCCCTCCGCATGTCCACCCTATGCCCGTCCTATGCCCACCCTATGCCGACCCTATGGAAACATCCAATGCTTTTCCATAGGCATGCCTACCCAGTGAACCACCTATACCCGCCCTTGGGAATGCTCAGGCCCACCCTATGGAAACATTCCATGTTTTCCCAACCTATGCCCGCCCAATGCTCGCCCTATGCCCACCCACTGGAAACGTCCAATGCTTTCCATAGGCATACTTACCCAGCGCTCTACCTATACCCGCCTCTGGGAATGCCTGTTCCCACCCTATGGAAACGTTCAACGATTTCCCAACCTATGCCCACCTGTTTGCATACGTACGCCCACCCTTGGGAAATACAGAAAGAGGGGTACCTCATGGTTATCCATATCCTCATCGTTGGCAGCAGGAATTAGGAGACGGGCACAATGTTCTTCCAGCTTTCTCAAATGATCCTGGAGAATTTCGTCCGCTTCTGCATTGGCACCTTCCATGTCATCATCACCTCCAAGGGAACCACCATCACCACCATTACGGTCACCCCCGTCATCACTTGAAGTATCGTCTTCACTACTACTTTCCCCCATGTATACCGCTCCTTGCCATCTCTTGTATAGCTTCGTATGTCGTTGTATCGTTCGAAGAGGTTTTTCAACTTGTAGTCGGCACACGGTGCAAGGACATGGTGGCATGTCGACCCCGTGGTTGTTTAATACTGGCCCACAACACACCATCCATACCAGCACGCATGACTACTTGGAACCGTTGCTTCCTTTTTAGCTTTTCATTTGCTAGGCATAGGGTGATCATGAGGTGGTCATAGGGTGGGCGTAGGGTGGGCATAGGCATGGAAACAATACGATGTGTTCCATAGGGCGGTCCGCCCAATGACATCCCTATGGAAGGTGTTCAATACCTTCCATACTGATACCATGAACGTAGGGTGGACATAGGGTGGACATACGTTAGGAATGCTGTATTCTGGTTCCATAGGGATGCCCACCCTATACAACCTATGGGGAAATAACTTGAACTTTCCATAGGGATATTGGGTTGATATTCTATGAACGGTCGAGGTGTTAACCCTATAATAGTGGCGTCCGTAGGGCTGGAAATAATTACACAGGGATGGAAAACCCCTATGTAAAACCTATGGGAACGCATTTCCATTGGCTTTCCATAGGGCAAAAACCTTTCCATAGGGCACTTTTAAATCCCCTATCTCAAAATCGTATGGAATGGCTCTGGAAAATTTGCCACAGGCCCCAATGGAAATCGTTTCCACAGGGTGATCATAGGTTGGCTCACCCCATTTTCGGGATTCCATAGGTAATTTATAGGGATGGAATCAAAAAAATGAAAAATAGGGCAGGGTAAAACAGGCCCTTTTTGGACTCTACAACAGCAACACGCCGCACTTGGAAAATGCCTATGGAAAATGCAGAATTACACTGTTAAGGAATGCCACAGAGATCATCCCTATGATAGTGGCGTCCATACCTGTGGAATGGCCTGGAAACAGGTTAAAAACATCACCAATGTACCCTATGGAAAATCCGGAGCCTGTGGAAAAAGTGGTGTGCCCTATGGGAAATCCAGAGCCTATCCCTATGGAAACCCCTATGGAAGACCCCCTACCGCCGCCAAAAACCCCCCAAATAAAATGAGCCTGTTCGATCACCCCCAAGAAAACAAACCATTTGTTCACTGACGAGGGGGGCAAAAAAACAAAATTGCGGCCTGTATGCGCAATTTTGGCTATTAGAGATTTTATTTCTGGAACTTCAAAAAAAATCGGGAAGAACCTGATTTCAAACGAAAATCGAATCGCATTGGGTCCGACAGCGACGACGCGCGCAGATTCCACGCATGACATCGAATTATGAATTCTCAACGGCAATCTCAGACTGGATATGCCATACGTTGACCACAGGGATGGAAATCGTAATACAGGTATGCCCAGGCCGGGACATCCTAATGGAAATCGTGCCACGACGGCGATCGATGGGAGTGTGCAAATAATCGCATGGAAAACCGTACGGAAAGCTAATTAGACCCATAAAACCCCAGGAAAAACCCCAGGTCCCAGCACACGCAGTTGTTTCCCAGTCACCTTCGTTAGTTCTTTACAATCAAAATGGCAAAAACAGCAGCCGCAGAATATGCCAAGAAGAAAGTTGAGAAGACCAAGAAAAGGAAGCCTCCCACACTCTACGACGAAGCCCGCACGAAAAGGGGCAAGAAGTGCCAGCAAGCGCGGGCCATCGCACAGGCCCAGGAGGGGAAGAAGGCCAAAGCCGCAGGCAAAAAACTAGTGAAGGAATGCTTCGGTTCGGACTCTTCGGATTCCGAAGAAGAGGAGGAGGATGACGAGGAGGAGGAGGAGGAGGAGGAGGCCGCTAAGGCGGGACCAGCAGACCAACCGTTGGACTTCGTAAAGTTGATGGAAAACCCGCAGCAGATGGCAGCGATCTTTGCAATGATGCAAAAGGCACAGCAAGGTGTGAAGATCGAGGCGGATCCAGTGGCTAGGCGGCCGTCGGGGGCGACGGACGATGAGGTTTCTTTGATGCAGGCGGACGCCCGGACCCTCATAAGCGAATGGGAGGAAGCCAAAAAACTCCCGGTGGGAGCGTGCAAAGAGGACCTTGGGAAAAAGTTCGTGAAGCTGAAACGAGAAATCGGCAAACAACATATCCCCCCCTGCACTGACAAGCAAGTTCACACGTACCTGGTTGCTCACCTGAGCTATCGCAAGGCCCGCCGCGGAGGAACCGGCCGGTTCAAAATGAATAAGGGTGGGGACATCCGCATATATGGCGGACCGCTCAACGGTCTCACTGTGGAAAACTTCACAGGTCAATCTGTACCCAATGCAGATATCGTCAAGAAGCTCAACAAGTTCACAGACCCTGCAGCGCGGAAGGGCAAGGAGTGGACTACATTGGAGGAGCTCGTCGGCGGAACAATCGTGTGGCCAGAAGTGGATGAGGAAGATCAGGAGGATGAGGATGGGAAGGGGAAGGAGAAGGCTGCTGAGGAGGCTCCTAAGGGGGGAGAGGAGTTCGAAGGTGAAGCTGTCGAGGTACGTAAGCTCTTTGCCTGTGAGGTACACCTATGCTCACCCTGTATTATAGGCAAACTGTAGCTACGGAAGGTATTTTTGCTTTCACCCCCTACTGTCTGTGGGACAGTGGTGTCCCACCTGTGCTCACCCTGTACTACAGGCATACTATAAGTATGGAAGCTTTCAGCACTTGAATGGTATACTTATGCTTACCCTGTATTATAGGTAGACTATAGGTATGGAAACTTGGGAACTGACTTTATTTTGCTGGGTGTGTGCGCGCACTTGCTCGCAGGCCTCACGTGACTTCGAGCTGCACTGTCCAGTGGGTCTCTTCGCCAAAACCCAACAGAGCAGCGAGAAGCTTGAGGAGAAGGAGACCGCCAACTTCGAGCAACGCTCAAAGTTCGAGTTGGCGGTGGGGGTGGTGGAAGCACTACCGGGCACCCTTTCCCAAACATTCACGGACCCCCCCATGAAGGTTCCCGATGGCGTTTACGAGATCTGCCTACTCGGGAACCGTATGCCGACAAAGGCGGACGGCGGGAGCCCGGCTATCAAGTCGTTTATTATGACGTCTTTGTTAAAGCTTCACGTCAAGAAGGATAGCGCGGTGAATGCGGCGGACTTCGCACACACGGAGGAATCGGTGGGGAAACCCAAGTCCGTCCTCTGGGTGGAGGGTCGCCACCTCCGACACAGCCACAAGGCGTCGGAGGTGGTGGCCCTCAAACAAAAGAAGATAAAGGAAGCTGCTTTAAAGGTACGTTAAAGGTTATTTTTTAAGCTTTGGAAAACCAACCAACATGACTTACATTTGCTCCATGGTTTTCCACAGGCGAATGATAAGAAGGATGAGGAAGAAGAAGGCCAGGCTACGCAGGCGGAGTCGGAATGAACAATGGTGAAATAGACTGTTTATGTTGTGAAATAGACTGGAAAAAGAGGTTTATGATGTGAAATAGACTGGAAACAATAGAACAAACGTTATTACGTATTGTGTATTAAGTTGATGACCAGCATTTCATACGTATAGTATCCCTGTATTATCCTTGTACTATACCTGTGGAAATAGTATTAGCATTCCATACGTACAGTATCCCTATACTGCCCCACTACTGTGCCTATGGAAAGTAAATATTAATTAAGTTCCATACGTATAGCATCCCGATATTATCCATATATCGTGCCTATGGAAACCATATATATCTATTGGTTCCATACCTATACTATGCCTATAGTAAATAGTTTCCATACGGATAACATACGTAGGGAAAGATGTTTTCCATACCTATAATATACGGTTTTCATACGCATGGTATCCCTGGGGGAAAAGCTTTCCGTAGGTATAGTACACCTGCGGAAAATGCTCTCCATAAGTATAATAACCGTATGGAATATGAAATCCATAGGGCGGGTCACCCTACGGAAAGAGTTTCCATAGGTATACTCCTGATGCTGTTAACGGAATCATACGTATAATATCCGTATGGAATACCTTTCCGTAAGTATACAGCACGTATGGAATTGTGTTTCCATAGGTATAGCCATCCTATGGAACAATCTTTCCCAAAGGTGAGCCACCCAGTGGAAAACCTTTCCATAAGTATGTCGGCCGTATGGAAACCTATTTCCCAAGGGACGCTAAGTGTATGGGCCCGTCTTCCGTACGCATAATGTCCGTATGGAAAGATCTTTCCCAGGGGATACCATACCTGTGGAAAATGTTCCATAGGTATATCGACCGTATGGAAGATTGCTTCCCAAGGGATACTACGCCTATGGAGTTCGCTTCCATAGGTACACCGTCCGCATGGAAACAAGTTTCCCAAGGGGTACCATGCCTGGGGAAAAGATTTCCATAGGTATGACCTATTAGGTTCCATAGGGCCAGCATAGGGATGGAACAGATCCGTGTGTTTTTCCACAGGGTTTTCCATACGACTTTCCATAGGAAGGCTATAGGGATGACATAGGTGCGGAAAGCGCTTGATATTCCAGGACTTTCCATTGGGTTTCCATAGGGTTTTCCATACGATATTTTCCATACGATTCCTTCCATCCCTATGGAAAACGTTCCATAGGTATGGACGCCACAATCATCCCTATGGAATGCCTTGGAAAACCCTATGGAAAGCACAATCACCCTATGGAATGCCCTGGAAAATAATGAAAACCTTCCCAAGGGTGAGTATAGGGATGGAAACTCAAAATTTTTGTTTTCGAGATAACCTCCAGTATCCATTTTCCCTTTTCCATAGGGCTTTTCCATAGGGTTTTCACCTGTTTCCATGCCTATGGAAAGCTTTCCCAAGGGTTGCAGATCTGTAGGGTACTCGCCTGGTGGGGAGGGCGTAAATGCTACACCGGGGGAATTTGTCGTTGAAGGCCGATTTTATGAGTGGGCGGATGAGGAAAGCTGCGAGGAGTACTACATAGACACATCCAAGAAATGTCTGACATATTCGCATCATGTCGTGTGTGTGGAAGTGACAATGACCAGACGCAAATACCGCGGTAAGGAGTTTTATAGGTTGACCGATGCTGAGCACCAGCGCATTCTAGGGTTGTTGTGAAGAAGTATAACTATCACAGCAGGATAGATCACTAGAATCTTAGAACCCAAACAACACCATGCTGAATAGCATCTACTCTCGGCGTGTTGTGCATAACGCCCAACAGGGCCCACGCAAAATATGCCAACATAACAACGATTCTGTAATCGATTTGGGTAATTTTCAAATTGTGAGTCCCATCAGGAGTGTTTAAGTGATATGTGTAAACCCTCATTTCCACGATTGTGTGCACGCCGCACGCGCCGAGTGGCGTGGAACGCCAAAACAGGCCCGCGACAGGCCGAAACAGGCAAAAAAATCGATTTCTGTTAATTTTTGGGCCCAAAAATATATTTTTCCCCAAAATTTCAAATTGGGAGTCCCATCAGGAGTGTTTAAGTGATATGTGAAAACCCTCATTTCCACGATTGTGTGCACGCCGCACGCGCCGAGTGGCGTGGAACGCCAAAACAGGCCCGCGACAGGCCGAAACAGGCAAAAAAATCGATTTCTGTTAAAATTTGGGCCAAAAAAATATTTTTTTCCAAAATTTCAAATTGCGATTCCCATCAGGAGTGCTTAGGTGATATGTGAAAACCCTCATTCCCACGAATATGTGCACTCCACACGCGCGGAGTGGCGTAGAACGCCAAAATAGGCCCGCGACAGGCCGAAACAGGCAAAAAAACCTATTTCTGTTGAAATTTGGGCCAAAAAAATATTTTTTTCCAAAATTTCAAATTGCGATTCCCATCAGGAGTGCTTAGGTGATATGTGAAAACCCTCATTTCCACGAATATGTGCACTCCACACGCGCGGAGTGGCGTAGAACGCCACAACAGGCCCGCGACAGGCCGAAACAGGCAAAAAAAATCTATTTCTGTTGAAATTTGGGCCCAAAAAATATTTTTTTCCAAAATTTCAAATTGCGATTCCCATCAGGAGTGCTTAGGTGATATGTGAAAACCCTCATTCCCACGAATATGAGCACTCCACACGCGCGGAGTGGCGTAGAACGCCAAAACAGGCCCGCGACAGGCCAAAACAGGCAAAAAAACGCGATTTTCGGCCGATTTGGGCCAAGAAAATATTTTTTTTCAAAATTTCAAATTGCGGTGACCATCAGGATTAATTACGTGATATGTGAAACCCCTCAATTCCACGAATCGCTGCACTCCTCACCCGCGTAATGGTGTAGAACGCCAAAACAAGCTAAAAACAACGGTTTTTTGGCGATTTCACCCTGAAAAAATATTTTTTTTGAAAAATATTTTTCGCAAAGTCCTAAGAATTCATGCGATTCCACTGCGACCGAAGTCCGATATAGCGATTCCATGGATATCATCGATTATGCATTTCGGCCATCTCACTCGTGCGATCGCGAGGAGATCCTCGGACCATACTGCATTGAAGTCCCCTTTACCACGCCCATCACCCTTCGAAAATGTACTGCAATTATGCTGTAATATATTGGACATATACCGCGGACATATTGACGATATGCTGAAGGAACTTTCAAGTAAAGCAATAACCCAAAAGTAGGTTTTCGGACCCCCCCACAAAAAACGCACACAAGCTATGTCGCAAAATATAGCTCCTGAGTCCATATAACAAGTCTCACCAGAATTGAAGAACATGTTTTTTCAACTTTTTTAGGGCTCACTTCAACACTTCCGCAGCATACTGAAAGGGGGGGCTAAAGGCAGGGCTCAAGGTCTTGAGCCCTCACGTATTGAAGTGAGCCCTCACGTATTGAAGTGAGCCCTCACGTATTGAAGTGAGCCCTCACGTATTGAAGTGATCCCTGCCTTGAGCTCTGCAGGCGGTTGCACGCGGTTGCACGCATATTGGCCTTTACAAAAATTTAAAAAACTTTTTAGAGGAGAATCTGTTCAATACTACTTCAATACGGGAGGGCTCACTGCAATACGTTAGCGATTGCAGGCGTATTGAAATGGCGTATTGGAGATGTATTGAAAACTGCTGATGTCAGCTTTGCCAGTGCCACGTCAGACGGATCTTCGCAAAACTGACTTGGCACTTTTTCGACCCATCTCCAATACGCCATTTCAATACGCCTGTAATCGCTAACGTATTGCAGTGAGCCCTCACGTATTGCAGTAGTATTGAACAGATTGAACGATTTTCGGGGAAACAATTTTGGAATTTTAATTTTTAGGAGAATCTGCACCCCTCGTTCGTGAATCGAACGGCCGAATTCGTAACTCAAGAAGTACCCCCAAAATGACCCCTGAGATGGCCTGGATAAAAAAGGTTGTCATTGACCTTTAGATGGAGGTGGTACACTTCGCCAGCGAGGAGGAGCTCAACTCCTCGCAGACAAGGTGTATACCTCCAGTGGGACTCGAACCCACTACCGCAGGCTTTGAAGACCGACGGCCAACCACTAGACCATTGTGACAACGTGATTGAAAAGATGTTGCGTATTGGACTACAGTACAGTAACGTATGAACACAAATGAAAAATCGGGTTAGACGTTCCCCCCCCCAAAAAAAAGAAAAAGAGCGCGATGACAATCGAGATGCACGATGGACGAAATTTCAAAATGCATTTCCAAACGGTCGGTCGTCGCAGGTGCAATGCGCCCGATACATGCGGCCAACATGCGTGCACGATGCATGGTAACACCCATCGCATCACGGCAACGTACGGAAGGCCTCCTGGAAGCACGTTGACGTTCCAGCAGCCGCCCTTCCAGCACGTTCCAGCACCAGCCAGCAGAGGTGTAAACAAAGCCAGCAGAGGTGTAAGAAAAGCCAGCAGAGGTGTAAGAAAAATGTCAGTCAAAGAGTTGCACGCTGAGTATGTAGAAAGCTGCGAGCTGTTTGGCGTTGAGCATACGCACGAGGGCTTCGTTGACTACGTTGCGAAGGTGAGGGCAAAGGGGACACCTAGCGAGCCCAAAGGGATCGAGGAAACCCCATTGGCTTTCCTCGACAAAGGCAAGAAAAGGGCGAAGGAAGACGACGAGGACGATGAGGAGGGAGGGGGGGATGGGAGCAAAAAAAGGCGCAAGGGGGCTCGAAGCGCGTTCGAAGCTCAACTAATTAAAGCATGTCACGAGGAGTTTGGTACGTACTAAGCATGCGGCTTCGTTTACTTAACTTGGTTCCTTTGTTGCATGAAAAAATATTGATTTGGGAAGGGTTTGGGGAGAATTACTTGCAGAATTGCGCGTGAAGGACGGGCGTCTTGAGCCCCTACTTCACGTGCCGAAGCAAGAGTCCGCGGTGTCGAAGTACGTCACCGCGGTACAAAACCGCTGCAAGTGGGCGACCGCGCCCACTAACTCCTTCGTGCGGGCGAAAGCCCGTTCGATCGTGAACAACAACCGATATCTTTGGAAGTGCGGCCGGTGGGCGACCGACACGAAAACCGGAATGTGTACGTGGGTGGACCCCCAAAAGCTACATCCGTACACCACGTGTATGGAGGAGGGGGTCCCTACCACATGCCCGGTGCGGCAAATCGCCAAGAAGATGGAGGTGCTCAAAGCCCTCCCCGAATTCGAATTGGAGGAGGGGCCTAACAGCAAGGTGGAGTGCTTGCAAGGGGAGGCAAGACAGCGGCTGGGTACGTTCCCACCCTCTAATACACTTGACACACGCTCGCAGTATATGTGAAGCATGCCACAGCACACCTTGAGCATACTCAGCATACTTGTGCACCTTTCTGAAAGGTAGGGCAACAATATGCCTGCAATATGTATGCAATATACCTGCAACATACCTGTAACATACCTGTAACATACTGTACACATACGACATAAAACTTACGGTTGATAGCATTTTTTGTTTGCAGTCGCCTATCTCTACGACCACAACGCCCCCGACAAGGACGACGAGGAGGAGGCTGACCGCCTGGAGGCGGATGCCAAGAAAAAGGAGGTGGAGGCCAAGGCCAAAAAAGCACCCGCCTCCGCATCCGCATCCGCAAAGGGCAAGGCCAAGGCCTCGGAGGGCCCCGCCTCCGCATCCGCAAAGGGCAAGGCCAAGGCGGCCGCGTCACCGGCCCCGTCACCGGCCAAGCCCGCCAAGCTTGCCAAGCCCGAAGCCCCCAATGTTGAAGACATCTTCAAGGTGGGGAAAGAGGTGGTGGTGTACGCGGGGGCTCAAACGGAGTACGAAGCGATGAAGAGTTCGCTCCGTCCCGACAAAGGCGGACTCGTGACGAACACCGGCCGATTGAAGGCCAACGTCGGGCTGTTCGCCGGGTTGGTGGTGGCGAATGCGGTTGGGGATATTCTCCCCAACCACATCATGGATGGCCCCGATTTCCCCCTCACCGAGGGGCTCATCGGTATCAAGGTGCGCACCAACCCTTTCAATATGTGCACAATATGTGTACAATATGTCTGTTATAGTACTGTAATAGTACTGTAATAGTAGTAATAGTACTGTACTATATTTCCAATATTTGACACATGTATTTCGTTTGGTGGGGCTGCAGGTAACTGATATCCTCGACATGAAGATGCTTTGCAAAGAGAAGCCATATGCATATGTCCGCAGCGCCATCTCCTACATCATGAAGGAGGTGGACAAGCGCCTCCCGGAAGGGATGGACGCTAGCCACCGAGTGGGGAATCCCGGCTCGGAGGCGTCCCTCCTCTTGCAGAAGGCCTTCATGCGCGAGGGAAGAACAAAAATAAAAAACCTTGTAGTGGACGTAGCCTACGTACGGCAGGGGGAGCATTTGTGAAACAAATTTGACAATTTGTAATTGTATTCAATATTAATTGTGTTCAATATGCCTCTCGTTGACATATGCAATAGGTCCACAGCATACTTGCAGCATGTTGAATATGTCTGTGCAATATGCATGCAATAGGTCTTCAGTATATATCCAATATAGGCAACTTTTATTTCAATACATATGCAATATGTCCACAGTATATATACAGCATATTGAATTTGCATGTTCAATACGTATGCAATAGGTCCGCAGTATGTATCCAACATACTGTATGTTCCGTTTCAATACATATGCAATATGTCCGCAATATATATACAGCATATTGAATTTTCATGTTCAATACGTATGCAATAGGTCCGCAGTATGTATCCAACATACTAAATGTACCGTTTCAATACATATGCAATATGTCCGCAATATATATACAGCATATTGAATTTTCATGTTCAATACGTATGCAATAGGTCCGCAGTATGTATCCAACATACTAAATGTACCGTTTCAATACATATGCAATATGTCCGCAATATATATACAGCATATTGAATTTTCATGTTCAATATGTGTGCAATAGGTCCGCAGTATGTATCCAATATACTAAATGTACCGTTTCAATACATATTCAATAGGTCCACAATATATATACAACATATTGAATTTACATGTTCAATACGTATGCAATATGTCCGCAGTATGTACCCAACATACTGAATGTTCCGTTTCAATACATATTCAATAGGTCCACAATATATATACAACATATTGAGTTTACATGTTCAATACGTATGCAGTAGGTCCGCAGTGTGTATCCAACATATTGAATGTTGACTTACAATAAGTATACAATATGTATACAATATGTGGGCAATATGTCTGCAATATGCCTTCATAGTGTTTGCGACATGCATGGTGCATGTCTCCAACCCTATACTACACATGTGTTGAAGGCATATTGAAATAACTCTCTGCATCAGAACTTCAATATGTCTCCAATACATGAGGGCTCACTGCAATACTATGTTGCACACATGTTGGAGCGCTTGCAGGCATATTGCACACATATTGTAACATTTTTTAGTGTATTGAACATTTATTGTCAATACGCGTGCAATATGCCTGCAATATGTGTTCAATACGATGTATTGCACGCGTCCAGAAACGTAGGGGTTAAGGAAACAGCCAGCGTTTTTCCAGACTCCCTCATATTTAATACATCGCACCCATATTTAATAACTCTATGTAAAAATACGCTGGCGCGAATTTCCTGTTTTCTTAAAGGTGAGTGATTACTGTACAGTTCAATAGCAGCCGCGTAGTCTTTCAGATTGATATCCAGCCGTGACAGTGGTATTCTCCGCTCAGGCAAAGAACGAGGACACAAGTGTGTGTGCAGCAGACGATATATTGTATATAGATTTTGTATACTGTGTGTGTGACAGGTTTCGCGCATACATATCGGCGACAGAGCTCGCACATATACATAATATATCAAATATCTACACGCGTACAACAGCATTCGCTGCAACATCGTCAGCAAACGGAGTGCGCAATAAATCATCAGCGCGAACACATTCGCAGCTAACATCATTCGCAGCAATATCAACAGCAAATAAATAGCGACAAGGTGTGCGCACAGCGTACGGATCGCACATGCATGCTGTCAACATTTCGCAGGGTTGGTACGGTATGCGAGATACAGACGCGCGAGCGAAAAATGATCGTCAGTATGAATGATTCACATCAACTGCGACAGGACGCACGAAATTTCGTTATCCGCGCGATCGCATTCATACCATGCGACATACAGTACACTGGCGACAGCGACATACTGTGTGAAATAAATTGGCGACAGCGATGTTCGCTAATAATCCGCACGAATCGTTCAGTGCTACGCAAACATATGACGATTTCGCTATTTGCAAATGATCAGGACGAATCGTTCGTCACGACGCGCACGTACGATGATTTTAGTTCGTCAGTGCGATGCGCACCTGCTATGATTTCATCTTATGCAGGGGACGCACCATTTGAGGGCGCATGATCCGTGGTGCATCTACATGCAGCGCGACATACTATATGTGTTACGCGCGTACATAGCATGCAATCACGATGTTCATTCAATACTCGCAGATGTACATACAATACTTTGCAGTCGGACGCACAGTGTTACATCAAATGAACATATGATGCTGCGTAGTGATATGTGTGTTCTACCAATCATCAGCATACACACATATGATGTACAATAATAGCGTGCAATGGCATCACCATTTCACACACTTACTGTGGTATACACCATACAGCACTATTCCACTATTATAATACATGCTGACAGTGAGTGACAAGTTAACATACTTATGCCACTAATCACAGGTCATCATCACTATCACATACTGCAACTTGCCAGCATACTGTAACTTGTGCACCAATCACACTGTTATAATAATCAATTTGGTCACAAATACTTGGCATACATGCACACATATGCATATACCAACTTGATCACGATAACAGTAGTTGGCATACATATGCATATACTAGCAGTGTAACATAGAAGTATTGCAAGATTAAAAAGTAAGGACTTATCTTGAAATCACCATTTAGTTCTGTTGATCGATTTGGTGACTGTCTGTCCGCGCCTAACCGACCATAGGTTTGTACCCTATGGTACCGGGGGTTGATCCAGCAACACAATTGTGCTACATTGTAACATGCACATCTTACATACATGCTAGATTTTGCATCAAAACACCATTTAGCATACCTGCTGTGCAAGTATAGCTCGTATATGCAAGTATAGAAATCCACTTGGTACTGTATAACGTGCCAATCTTGGTCATAAAGACAGTAATTAACTCGGTTATTCCTGACGTAGGATTTGGGATGGAATAACTGTTCTACTGTTGATCAAAGATGGAATACACACCGGGGCCATTTGTGAAATATATCAATCAACTCATCATCCACCATGATGAGAAGTGCAGGATTACAACTTACTAACCAAATTGATATGCATCATATTAGCCATATGCTGTCCAGTGGTATACAGATTATCTTGTATGATAAATCACTATCAATTTGCTAAAGTGTACTAAATCAGCAAGTACCTGCACAATGCACAATCACTGACACTATTATTATGTATATTGACATTCACTGATTCAGTAAGTGAAATGATCAACCACAATATCAACCATGTGTATGATAATGTAGATACCATCCAACAAACACATGTGTGTGTTGGATGTCAGTGATGGCGATAGCTAAGGTAAACAGGATAAAACCACATGCTGAAGGGCTGGATGGAGAATATCTCCAGACCCGAAGGCAGTATACAGTGTTCACAAATGCAGCTGGTAACTGCTGAACACTGTCCATACCTTTTCACTATCGCTGGAGCAACACCATCGTCTACATTGCATTCTGACAGTTGATACAGTTCTGATCACTTCAAATGCATGTAACAAATCTCACAGATCAGTATTCATCTTGACAGCTGATAGAGGTTATTACAGACACTGCTCTGATTCATTATTCGAGCTTTGTTCTGATTTACTTGGAATCTGAAGATATCATTTTGATACTCTTTCAGTGCACCGCCATATGCCCAAGTAAATGGTAGGTTACTATGAGCATTTGCTCAAGTTACTTAGTATCTGGATGGTAATGCCATCCAGAGTATTGTCATGAATCCAAAGAGATAAAGCAGACCTCCAGCACACCCATTCGTGGGTGGGCAACGTGATCGACAGCCACTGACAGGCGACAGAACCGAGGAGTAATCTCGCCTTAAGCTTCTGGCTAAGGTTCAATCTAAGGAGTTGACAGTCCTAAGTAAGTAATAAATCAACTGACAAGTTATCACTTAAGTGACTGCACTTAACTGTTGATACACCTACATATTCACATTAGGGTTTGGTCTATTTGTCATGGGTTTCAATCAGCAAAACCCAATGTACCAAATATTGACCATACATATATCTTCACATACCCACATGAAAAATGTCAATTTCCGTTTCATGTATTCAGGTGAGATATATTACAGAGGTGTAACAGCTGTATACATTATAGTATACACCTAGTGCTCATACACACTGAGACTTATAAGTCAAAAAGTGGTGAAAATAGGTGAAAATCTCACACGTAAGATTACAAAATGAAAATTCGGGTCCGATTTTTTTTGCTGGTCCAAATTTTCACCTATCGATGGTATATGCCAAAATTTGTGAGCACTTGTAACACCCTGTAACACCCTAAAATCACGTGTAAAAACTTGGGGGTATAACGTACATCTCAAGTATCACGTGGTAATAAGTGACATGCTGAATGCAGTTTTGCTTTATTCCTTCAGGAAACATTCATACTGCTCAAATTTGATATAATAAGGTGTTACTGATACCATGTAACACCCTAAGGTCACTTCAGGTGATGAGGCTCATAGTGACCCGTAACACCCTAAAATACCACTGAATACTGGTGAACCACACTATATTTGGCATTTTGGTCATGCTGAAATCAGCACATTCATGACCAATATTTCGGGCAACAACCCAAGAACTGCAACATGAAAAGTGCAAGAGTGGAAATACCTTCGGAAGCTGCGGAGTGGAAAAGAATGAAGGCGAGCCAGTAGGTAAAAGAAACCGTTGGCTTTGCTCGGGAAGTGGGCTAAACTCGCGAGTCAAGCAAGTGAAGCAAGCACACACGCGTTTGTCTTCCTTAAAAAATGCAGATATGGCTTGTTGTCCAGGCAGGGGCTTAAGTTTCTTCCTGACTGGCATGCGAAGTGAAACCGGAGTCGCCTGGAAGGTTTGGTGTCGGAGGTATCTTGATGCTAGCCCCTTCGATATTTCTCAACTCTATCAGCCGGATCGCAAGCAAACCGTACGCACCACGCAACTCAGGATGCAACCTGTCTAAACGCACACCTTCGTTATACAAGTCCTTCAAACTTCGTCGCCGACGCTTTAACAATGTTTTGATTGGTGCAATTTGGGATAAAATTTTGTTTCCTCTTTCACGTTGAGCTTGGCTTACCATGAGAGAAATTTCGAATTTGAAAAATGTGCTCACAAACACATTTCTGCTGTATATCTATGCACGAACGGTAACAGCTGTTGCTCGATGAACCTTTCGCCTTCCTTTTGCAAGTGAAGCAAGCACACACGCGTTTGTCCAGGAGGGTCGTTTAGACTTCTCCTTCGCTTGCGCTTGAATTATCGGTAGATTTCTAATCCGTAGCAAAGCGTTCGATTTGACTCAGTCCGTGGGGTCTCGTTCGATCATTTTAATTTTCGATTATATCCACGTCACCGGTCTATCGTCGGGATCTGTCATATATATCGGACGCACGTAACACACTTGGGGTACCGAATGGTGTGTCGTGCGTTGATTTCACGTTCGCAGAGCCTCACTAACTGGATGTGAAAAGTCCGGGGAGTGATTGTTGTCACTCGACTGCGTCGTGAGTCTCGGTGGCGCTGGCGTTACTGTACTGCTCGGTATTAGTCGCCACATTCGCCAACGCCATCGTCATTCCAACATGAACATCACCGGGTCGATCGTGGGCGTTGAAAATAGTATATATATATTTATTTACGACGGCCACGAATGTATTTGGGAGCTGAGGAGCCCCCGATTTCGTCGGATGCAAGGAAAGAACGATATGCATCTAGGCTACAGTATATATATATATATATCACACACTGAACGGCATGAGATCGGCCAACAAAAGCCAGCCCACCATCATCCCAGTGGATGTGAGAAGCAAATCAGGAGCAGGGCGGGGCCGTGACAAGATACCACAAACTCATACATGTTCCCAACCCTGATGCAAAGCAGCATGGAAAGATGAAACGATGTGACCGATCATCGCCCAACAATTGTTGGTCTCTGGGTAACGGAGTAAGCGGACCCTGCTGGCATGCCCCCCAGTGGCTCCCGGTCGATGGATGGGACCTGTTGGTCCATGGTTATGTCATGAATGCAGTCACACCACACAGCATGGACACCCCATGTCAAAAAAAGGAAACATGCGGGCACCTAAGTGCTCCCCACAAAATTCAAGGGAGAACACAGAAGTTGTACATCACCACCTTCTGCCTCTCCTCGCAGCACGACAGACGAATCTACCGAGCTCTCCAAGAGGCAGTGCCCGCCAGAATGGCACCACAGGGATAACCGCCTCCCAAAACCCACTTCCACCCGGCGGTCGTCCCCGTTCACAGCGATCCGTCAGTACTTCATATCAAGGTCAAAGAACGCAAGTCCCCCGGCATGTGTAATAACCATGAGCACATATCACACACACACACACACATCCATTTTGAAGGTTTTGTTGGTGTGGTGTTTTATTTTAGATGGCAGAAGAACCAGCTATACCAGCTATAGATCAAGATCCGACTAACTGGTACTTTGACATTCTGGGTTCTTATGATCGTTTCAGCAGATTCAAAATACCTTCATGGTTAAAAGGTTATGCTGACACTCAGACCCGGTATGATCAGATAGGATATTTCGATGCCATCAGCAGAATGAAGACAGACATGAGTCGGTACAGAGATCCAGAGACTGAGCCTCAGGAACCAGAGGAGGAGTACACGGAGGATCATCCTCCGCCTGCATTTACAGATCCAGATGATGGTCAGGCCACCGCAGCAACAGTTCCAGCCGCAATTGTTCCCAAGGTGAAATGAATCCACCGAAGGAGTACAAAGTCGGACAGGATGCGGAGGTTTGGATTGAGACAGTGGACAGATACTTCCAGTTCACATACAGTAAGTCCCCATATTTAAGGAAACAGGAATTTCAAATGACCTAGCCTTTTCCGTATTTTTTCTGATGAAAAGCTGGCTGGTTCCTTAACCTAGCATTTCCTTAAAGGTGGGTACTTACTGTATCCAGGTGCACCAGATAAGGACCTCATCACAGTCTTTCTCACTTTCCTCCAGAATAATGACAGACACTTCTTTCATGTCGTGGCTAAAACACCTGATGCCGCGTATGTACATGTCAGAACCACATTCCTCAGGCAGTCCGGGAATCCCCACAAGAAGTCAGTTGCCAGAAAACACTTGATGGCATTACAGCAGGGCAACCAGACATTCTCGGATTACCTACGCACATTCACGTCACTGGCTTCTTTAGCATCAGTTGATTTGGATGATGTCCTGATCAAGGATAGGTTTGTCAGCAACATGGAGTCAGACCTCAAAAAACAGTTCCATCTTAGATTCCGCTTAGATTCCTAACAGATGATGAAAGGAATAACCTGTCGTGGGCACAGACCACACAGGTTCTGCTCGATTTGAATTATGTAGTTCATTCAAAGCAGTCAGAGACCCTACATTATAGGGGACAGAAGGAACAGTCAGGAGGTCCAGTCAGAAAGGAAAAGGACAAAGGTCGTGGCAATAAACCATATGACCGAAGCAATCAGAATCGTGGCAATCAGAATCAGGCCAACCAGAATTCCCAAAAGAATAAAGGGAAAGGCAAAGGAAAAGGCAAAGGGAAAGGAAAAGGAAAAGGATCAGCATGCCATCTCCTTCCCAGTCTTGTCAGCGTTGTGGACGTCCAGGTCACATCAAACAGGATTGCTTCGCCACCAGCACAGCAGATGGAAATGCCATACAAGGCAAGCCTCCAGCTCCTAATCCTAATCCTAACTTCAATCGGAACAGATGACAACAGCAACAGAACAATCAGGGTGGTAAAAATGAGTCTAACAAACTCGTAAAAACAGTCAACACCCTGGTTAAGGAGCTACAAAATCAGCAGAGCATCAATGCAGCAGTTGCAGCTCCAGCTCCAGCATCAGCTCCAGCTCCTCAGGGAAAGTCTCCGGGTACTGCACAAGTACCAGTGATGAGGATTCCCCGATAGATCAGCCTGAAGATGCCACTGAAGCAAGTGGCCGGGTTGAGAGTATCTCAGAAGAAGTCCTATCCAGTCTGACACTTCAGTTCCAGCAGATGGATACTCCCTCAGAACACATCGCACAGATGCAGTCACAGACAGCACAGCTGAAATCACAGAAGAAGCTGTTGTTGTACAAAGGGAAAGTATATGGACAGAGTACTCACATTTTGGTAGATCCAGGAGCTACATCGTCATTTATCGACACACAGTTCGCTTCTCAGCTTGGTATATCACCAACAGACTCATCATCATTCTCAGTGGGGTTGGCTGGAGGAAGCCAACTACCTTGTACATCCTATCTTCCCAATGCTACATTTACGCTGGGCAAGTATAAGGATTCAGAAGATCTCTATATTATTGACATGAAACCCTTCACAGTCATCCTGGGACAGGATTGGTTGGAGAGAAGGAACCCACACATTGACTTTCAGTCCAAGAACATGACGATCACCAGGAAACACTCATCAGGTTCCAGTGTTCGTACAGTTCTATCCAGAGTTGAACAGACTCCAGATTCAGACGACCTTCCTGAAATGGAATTGGTCAGTGCCACCACTATGAGGAAGCACCTACGACGTATACGATCCAGTGGGTCGGCTGAAGAAGCCGTAGCTTATCTCTTTTCTCTCTCAGAGGTCGATGGTGAGTTGGTCATGGCAGTTGCAGACTCAGACACTACCATGGAAGACCCAGAGGTCACGACAGAACGTGATCGTGTCAGAGAAGACTTTTCAGATATTTTCCAGGAGGATCTTCCAGCTGGCCATAGGCCAGAACGGTTTGAAGGTGGATGATATCATCGCATCAACATTGAACCTGGGCATAAGCCACCATCACAGCCAGTTCGTACTATTCCAGTGCCTATGATGGAGGAGCTCAAACGACAGATCATCAAATATGTCGAGCTGGGTATCCTTCGTCCATCATCATCACCATATGGGTGCCCAATCATTTTCGCTCCTAAGCCAGGGGGGAAGTGGAGGATGTGCTGTGATTATCGAGCCCTTAAAAACATCACTATAAAGGACACGTATCCATTGCCACCTCACGATACCCTTCTTGATGAACAGCTTAAGGGGGCACGCTGGTTCAGCAGATTCGATTTCAACCAGTTTTTCCATCAGATACCCATCCATCCAGACGACATCCATAAGACAGCAATACGTACTAGATATGGTTCATACGAGTGGACAGTGATGCCCTTCGGGTTAACTAACGCTCCTGCGACCGCTCTACGTGTTGGAAATCGAGCATTCTTTGACTTCATCGATCAGTTCTTGGTCATTTTCATGGATGACACCATAGTGTACAGTCCAGATTTTGACAGCCACGTGAAGCATGTTCGACAGTTCTTACAGCGCTGCAGAGATCATCAGTTCTACATCAGGCCTTCTAAGGTTGAGTTGTTCGTCAGATGCATCGATTTTATCGGACACCACATCTCAGAGGCAGGCCTTTCAATCATCGAAGACAGAATCCGTGCAGTCATGGCTATTCAGCCTCCAGTGTCCTATGGTCCAACTGTTGGTAAGCAGCCTCTACGCCGTATGGCTAAAGATGGCAAGTCATCTCTTCGGTCATTCTTGGGCATGGTCGGCCAGTTTAGGAGACTTATACCAAAGTTCTCCAAGATTGCCGAGCCGCTCAATCGTCTCCTTAAGGATAATGCAGAGTTTGTCTGGGAATCTGAGCAGCAGCAGGCATTTGATAATCTCAAAAGTGCCATCTGCCATGCTCCAGTACTACAGCTTCCAGATCAGAAACTGCCATCTATTATGGAGGTCGATGGATCAGGCACACACGTTGACCAAGTAGTATTGCAGGATCAAGGAAAAGGTATGAAGCCATGTGGCTATCACAACGTCACTCTTTCTGATACACAGAGACGCTGGTCTATTCCTGAGATCGAGCTATTTGACATTGTGGAGGGCTTCCGGTTCTTTCGCCACATCTTGCTGGGAGCTCCAGAGACTATTGTTCGCTCAGATCATCAGCCACTGGTTTATTTCCAGTCCAAATCCACACTAAGCCCCAAACAGGCGAGGTGGTTGGATGAGCTCTCCGAGTACAGATTTCGGGTAGAACACATTGCAGGCGAGAATAATAAGGTTGCAGATGCACTTACACGTATTTCTGCTCTCTTTGAACTCACTGATAGTCTGCAACATCACATTGCCGGCGAGGCACATTCAACAGACATTACATCTACAGACCCTACATTTATTGCTCTTACATCTGCATCATCGGGTCATCAGCTTCACGACATTATTATATCTCAGTATGATCGTGACACAGTCTATATTATCCAAGCTGGCATCATCGACATCATCACAGACAGTCAGCAATTTCGAGCTCATTCAGGGATTGATCTATCGCAAGACCATTTTTGGCAGACAGCTTTACATTCCACCTACTGCCAAAGTTCCTACCACCAAACGCAATTGGGGAGTTTGGGAGTTTTGGGAGTTGGGGAGTTTTACAATGGGAGGCCCTTAAAAAATTGAAAATTTTACCGAATCTAGGGTTTAAGATTTTCCCGAGTTCAATGTAATTTTATTTAATTTTCCGGTTGTTTTAGGGTTTAAGAAATATTCCGAAACTTTACCCAAAAAATCATCTTTTTCAGCCTGAATTAAGGAAGATTTTTGGGGATTTTTGTGTTACGAAAACATAAATTTCCAATTGAACTTGTACAAAATTTGCCGCATATTTGAGCTTCAAAAAAATTTCCGAGAATCGATAGCAAAATGATACCTTTTACCTGATTTCATGAAATGTATTTTTTGGGGTTCATCCATGAACCCCAACGATTTTTTTATGTTTTTTTTATGAATTCATGCCTTTTGGGGGTTTCGAAAATTTTCGGAATTTTGGTTAAAAAAACCTTAATTTTTTTGAAAAGCGGCTTTGAAGGCGAGAGTGCAAAATTCGGGGACAAATTCAACTGTGATTTTTTTAATTTTGAATATAATCGTGAGAAGAAGAAAAGTTGAAGCTCTTAAGAAACCGCTTTGAAGGCGATAATGCAAAATTCGGGGGGAGGGGGGGATATGCAATTGTGAATTTTTAATTTTGAATATAATCGTGAGAAGAAGAAAAGTTGAAGCTCTTAAGAAACCGCTTTGAAGGCGATAATGCAAAATTCGGGGGGAGGGGGGGATATGCAATTGTGAATTTTTTATTTTGAATATAATCGTGAGAAGAAGAAAAGCTGAACCTCTTAAGAAGCCGCTTTGAAGGTGAGAGTGCGGACTTAGCAGACTTAGAAGCTTCGGGAAGCGCTTCAAAGATCCTCTCAAAGCTCTTTGTTAAGGTTTCGCAGAGTTTGCTTTAAATGCAATTGCGAGTTGCAAAGATTTTTGAAGCAAAGATCTTTGAAGCAACTTAGATCTTTGAAGCAAAGATCTTTGAAGCAAAGATCTTTGAAGCAAAGATCTTTGAAGCAAAGATCTTTGCGCAAAGACTTTTCAAACATCTTTAACAAGCAGATTTTAAAGCTTGCGCAAAGAGGTTTGTAACGCTCTTTAGACTTTGCGGTGTCGCAAAGTTTGCTTAAGCAATCCAGAGTTGGTGGTTCATGTTTGCGAAAAGATCTTTGAAGCAAAGATCTTTGCGCAAAGACTTTCTCAAACATCTTTAGGAAGCAGAATATTTAAAAGCTTGCGCAAAGATAACTGTAAAGCTCTTTAGACTTTGCGGTGTCGCAAAGTTCAATACTTTAAAAGCAAATAAGAGTTGGTGGATGCTTGAAGCGCAAAGATCTTTAAAGCAAAGATCTTTAAAGCAAAGATCTTTGCGTAAAGACATTCTCAAACATCTTCACCAAGCAGATTTAAAAGCTTGCGCAAAGATATTATTAAAGGTAAAGCTCTTTTTGACTTTGCGGTGTCGTATAGTTTGCTTAAGCAATTGAGAGTTGGTGGACGCAACTTGCGCAAAGACATCCTTAAACATATTTAACAAGCAGAACTAAAAGCTTGTGGAAAGATGTTGGTATTAAAGCTCATTAGACTTTGTCGCAAAGTTTGCTTAGGCAATTGAGAGTTGGTGGAAGCTTGCGAAAAGATCTTTGAAGCAAAGATCTTTGCGCAAAGACTTTCTCAAACATCTTTAGCAAGCAGAATATTTAACATGCGCAAAGATCTTTGCGCAAAGACTTTCTCAAACATCTTTAGCAAGCAGAATATTTAACTTGCGCAAAGGTGTCTGTGAAGAGTTTCTTTAGACTTTGCGGTGTCGCAAAGTTCAATACTTTAAAAGCAAATAAAAGTAAGTGGATCGAAGCTTGCGCAAAGATCTTTAAAGCAAAGATCTTTGCGTAAAGACATTCTCAAACATCTTCACTAAGCAGATTTAGAAGCTTGCGCAAAGATAATTGTAAAGCTCTTTTTGACTTCAAATGCGGTGTCGTATAGTTTGCTTAAGCAATTGAGAGTTGGTGGATGCTTGCGCAAAGACTTTCTTAAACATATTTAACACTGAGATCTTTAACCTTTTAAACCTCTTGCAGTTTTCCTTAGGACACTTCTTCAAGAACTGTCCTGAAACAGATGTAAAAAGAGATGAGGTTAGAAAAGCGTTCATCGATGAACGCTTTTTAAAAAACACTGCTAAAGAAACAAGTGTTTTGACCGGTTTAAAGAAAAGTGTTCATCGATGAACGCTTTCTTTATTTTGTTGCTGAAGCCTGAGTATTTTAAACTGTTTTTAAGAAAAGCGTTCATCGATGAGCGCTTTCCTTGCTTTCCCTATTTTTTTCCTGACAAAAAAGCTGAATCACATAGAAATATCGCAGCTTTTGCAACTCCAAAGCGCAAAGTTTTAAGAAAAATACAAGGAAAACTAAGAAAAGCGCTCATCGATGAACGCTTTTCTTAAAAACAGTTTAAAAAACTCAAGCTTCAGCAACAAAATAAAGAAAGCGTTCATCGATGAACACTTTTCTTTAAACCGGTCAAAACACTTGTTTCTTTAGCAGTGTTTTTTAAAAAGCGTTCATCGATGAACGCTTTTCTAACCTTGTCTCTTTTCTACCTTTTTCAGCGCAATTGTTTGGAGGCATGTTTGCTTGTTTCTTTTGACTTTAAATCTTTGCGCTTTTACCACACTTTTTCTAGGGCCGTGAACAGGCACTCTCAACTTCGAAGCGGCTTCTCCGGAGCTTCAACAGTTCTTCTTTTCACGATTATATATATACATGCAACCTTATATATATATATATTTATATATTTTAAATCCCTCTCCTCTCCCCCTTTATCCCAGCTCCCCGCGGGCCTTCAGCCCGCAATTTTCCTGCCTTCCCCCTTTCTCCCGGCTCCCCGCGGGCCTTCGGCCCACCGAATCTTCCCCCTCCCTCACCCTTTTTCCCAGCTCCCCAAGGGCCTTCGGCCCGCAATTTTCCCTCTCCCTTCCACCTTTTCCCCGGCTCCCCGCGAGGCTTAGGCCCGCAATTTTCCCTCTCCCCCGGTCCCCCTTTTTCCCAGCTCCCCGCGGGCCTTCGGCCCGCAATTTATTCCCTCCT
>LGRX02008012.1:0-13677 GCA_001247695.2 Cymbomonas tetramitiformis | reverse complement strand
CGAAGCTGCCTTGCCCTTGCTCCGCCACCAATATTCCCGACTGCTCGTTGCCATGCACCTTTGTGCGCGTCACGGCCAGGGTCCCGAAATCTCGTATTCGGATACCCGCTCCCTTATTTCGACGGATGTCGCATCCGTCCACACTGCTGCGCCCACCTCCGCGTGTTCCAGCCCTCACACCCCCCTCAACATCACTGCCCGCGGCGCGTTCCTCGGCAGAGGTGCTCTCACTCTCCAAATGTATCCCGTCCGATGCGCTCTCTCGGATCGTGCAATCCGTCATCGCACAACTGCCCACAATCTCCACACCAACACCGTTTGCCACCACATCACACTGAGTTAGCGACGCGTGGCCGCCAGCTTCCACGCTGCAGCCCCCCATGACACACTCTGTGATCACACAACTCGCACACTCCACCGAGCCCCCCCCGCTGCAGCGCAATCCCCACCCGCCGCCACGTAGGGTGGCCTCCGTCATTGCCACGCTGACGAAGGCTCCGCTGACGTGGACCCCAGTCATGCGCTCTCCGGCGCCTCGCACCGTACACCCGCGTATCTCGAAGCGCCCCTCCATCGAGTCACCGTGTACCGACCCTCCGCCGCCACCGCACCACACCACACATGCCGCCCGCTCTTCCTCCGCGTCGCCGGCGCTCCTCCCTTCACCGGGCTCCTGCCGGGTCTCGGCTCTTTTGGACCTCCTGGGGGCTGCTGCAGGTGCCTCCCATGTGACCGAGAGTGTGACGCCACTCAGGGAGCCCCCTTTGAGGGCGGCACCGGAGACAACCACTGCGGGCATCCCCCCCGTGCTTTGTATCTCGAACCGGGGGGGCTGCGCGTGCTCCACCGGGGGCATGACCGCAGCGCACAGGTGCACCTGAGGGGCCCCCATGAGCACCCCTGAGCGCCGATCACCCGCTGGAAAGAGGTCGCCAAACAGCAAAGCATCTCCAAAACACGTCAGGGCCGAGAGCCAGGCACCGCTCCCAGGCTGCCATGATGGGAGGCGTCTGCTGGAACCCTCTCCGTGCTCCCTGGCATGATGGTGCTATCACCAATGTCCTTCCCTACTGACGTGCAGCGTGCATCTCCGGCCACCGTGTCTGCCGACTGAGAATGTTGCCAGAAGAGCAGCGCTCAGTGGATGGTACGGCATTCGAGGCGCTCACTCTCTTGTCCACGAGCACGTTCTCAGTGTACACGCCGGGCTCCAGCTCCACTGTGTCGCCTGCGACCCCTCGGGGTGACCACGGAGGGAGTCAGCTGGGAATGCAGTTCCTGGACTGGGCGCCCACCCGGGGAGTCGGCTGCACATTTCGTACAGGCATGGGCTGAGAGCGAAAGGCCGTGAGGAAATGAGGCGTAGCACAGTTGCACGGATGACGGGAGACATCGCTCCGTCAATGAAAGCACGTGGTTGACAGGATGCCAGCTTCTCGGCTGCAATGGGACCAGGCGAATTGGTCGGTTCGTGCAGCAATGGATCCATCACATCGAGAGGCACGAGGCGCGCCATCTGAAGTCAGCCCGACCAACATCACTGCAGAGGGGGAGCAGCATGCAAGAGCAGGGTGGGGTGTGACTTGACAGCATCGCACACCGGGAGCCAAGAGGCCTGCTACCCAAGGCCGGTGACCAACCATCCTGGTGGATAGTATACCTCGACTGATAGTTGGCTTGCCGTGTGACGGCAGTCTATGGGACGTTCAGAGCAAGCAGGACTGGATCCCTCACGCCGAGGCAGGAGGAAAGACAAGGCAGCCTGCAGGTACAGGTCAGGGCGGTGACATAACGCTACGCTCAGAGTCAGCAGCCAAGAACCCTTTGGCCAAGGGCGTGTGTAACAGGTACGGCTACCGTCCCGTCGTCACGGTTGTCACATGCATGGCTGCGCTGCCCAACAGAGGACTCCGGGGCAAATTACACCAGGACCCGCGTGAAGTAGGCATTTCTAGTGCCTCGCCCCTACAGTGGCTTAAAAGTGTGCGACCATCTTCGTCATCACGGGCGAGAACAAAGTGGCGCCCAAAAGCGAGATTAATCTTGGCGAACGAGCGCGTGCCACGAGTGCATGCACAGAAGAGTGTCACAGTGGCCATCGTCACCAATCAGGAGACATCTGCTTTGTCCTCCCAGGCGTTGAGTTGAAGCACCTTCAGCAGCTCGGCAGATGGTAGCGGAAATGGAGGTCCCACAAGAGACGCGGTGAACGGCCATCGTGGGGATTTGCGCCTTGTTGGACTGGTTCCTTCGCCGTCGCTAGATCCTGCAGGCAGGCGGCGCGCGGATAAGCCCTCGCAGAGCCCTCGCCAGCGCGCCAACAGAAGCGACTCGAGCTTGCGCCAGGGTTAACCAGCAGGTAAGATCCCGCCTATCACTGCCTGGAGCTCGAGTGTTTGGCACCACTTGCCTATTTGCGCCTCTAGCTCCAAAGCTTAGATCTAGCCCGTGCTAGCTTCAGGCTACTGTGGGTTTGCAGAAGGCCGCCAGAGAAGCACCTTGGCAACTTTGTGCGTTCAAGTGTTGAAGGCTCTGAAACCGAGTAATACTTCATCTTCCAGCGAATCGTAAAGTATCTTGGCCATGGAATGCCGCCGGCAAATCATCGCCACCGCTCATACCACCGAAGGTTCCGCAGGCTTCCTTTGGGGCGTGACGGAAGAAGTATTCGAAGCGCGGAGCGTGCGGTTGTGTGCTTCAATCGGAAGTTGGTCTAGTCGACGCGTGGCGAATGTTGTGCGCTCACCTCGGCGCTCACCTCGGCAGCCTGAGCCTCACAGAGCAGCAGATCAGGCAAATACCACGCTATGTCAAGGTCAAAGCGGCGGTGCGATATCCACACCGAGAGCCACAGAGTCGTACCGGTGTGCGCTTCGAAGCGTCGTGCATAGAGGAGCAGTCACGTGAGAGGGCATCTCACCTACCAAAGTGCCTTTCTTGCTCTCTGAGTGTGTATTGTTGAGTGATTGATACAAAGTGCATGGAACCCTTGCAGTATTGTGGAACCGAACCGCGAACCCCCAAACCCCCAAACGAGAAACGAAAGCGGAGCAAAGTGAAAGTACTCCCACACGACAGCCACTCCAGTACACGTGTACAGTCACGAGTACCACTCCAGGCATGGGGGTTATTGAGAATAAGTCCTCGTTCAGTGGTCTGTGCAGTCCAGTGGTTTGACGTCGAAAACCACTGCACGTGCAGTGATACTGTTGATCCTGCGGATTCCCCGTAAATCGGATGACCGCCCAGTCGCCTTGTCCGATCCGCTCCCGTTGGGTAGGAATGGCGAGAAAAAGAGCGGAAACGAAGGCGAAGCAGCAAGGCAGCACTCCAGCGTCAGATCGGAGCCTGAGTTGGAGAACCCATTTTTAAGGGTGGGCGGGCAGGGAAGAAAAATTGCGTTAGGAAACGAAGAAGAAAGACGCAGCAATCGTCAGCAGGAGAGCAGGTAGGAAAAGTGAAGTATTTTCACCAATTTCCGACTTAAGAGCGACACTCTGCGACACTTGGACTTCGAAGCTGGAGGTGAACAGCCACTTCGTGATCCTTCATTTCCTCGATCCGGGGAGTGAGATCAAGACGATCCGTCTCCTGAATGACGGTCATCACCGATGACTGAAGGAAAGTCGGCGATCAACGGTGATACGGTTGATCCTGCGGATTCCCCGTAAATCGGATGACCGCCCAGTCACCTTGTCCGATCCGCTCCCGTTGGGTAGGAATGGCGAGAAAAAGAGCGGAAAGTAAGGCGAAGCAACAAGGCACCACTCCAGCGTCGCCTCTCCGCCAACACTCACAACCCCCGCCTCTTGACGCCTTTTCACCCCAACTCTCAAACTCGAGCCAACAGAAATTAATAATCAAATTACTCATACAAATACCCGCACGAATGATTGTGCCGCATTCAGCTCCATGTATTCTTTCGTCGAGACTTTCTCTACCTGCCTTGAGGATGACATTCCCAAGACTTGCCACACTTTCATATAATGTCTAGCAATCCTCTCTGTTTTCCAATACGCCTGTCCCATAACCTGCTGCAGGTCGGCTCCTTCAAGGAAAAGTTCAATTGCTCCCGCTGTCCGAATGCTGAAGAATGTTTCCCCATTGAACAACCCCGCTTTTTGCAACCAGTATTTGAGGTCTGAATTCATCTGCTTCCTGGAAATCGGACTATTTTCCACTTTGCCAGACCTGACTGGTCTGAACAAGAATCCTTGTGCAAGGTTCAGACCCAAATTTTTCATCACTTGGAGGTAGTCCTCCAACGCTGAGATGGGGCATTTAGATTTATCAGGGAGTCTTTTGATTCCGAAAACGTGTTCATCGCCCGAACGGAGTGTCTTCCCCCACTGGTAGTTGAAGAGAAACCGGAGTTATCGGGAAATCTTATGATCCCTTCCACCCTTGTGGCGCCCAGCTCCGCCGGTCTCTTCAGAGCGTATAAGTCCATCAGGATCATTGCCTTACATCTAAGAGTGATGAACAAAAGTATCCAATCTTGTGTCGAGGCAAAAACAGCTGCCTCTGCGTTCATGTGAATCACTAGCTTGTCGATCGTACAACTGAAAAGTGGTGTTGCCTGATTTGGGGTGATTCTTGCTAGCAACTGTTCATTCCTGGTCATCGTTTCATAGACCTTAACCACCCTACCTGTGCACGGGTTGTCCGACCCGCCCCTTCCGAAATCCTGGAAGGCACTAGAGAGTCTGCCGATAAGGGAATTCACTGAACTTGCGGCTTGCCTGACTGGGCAACTACATCTTCCCAGTTGAGGGCACGTGGCCGAATGAACGTTAGTCTTACCGAACTGTTCCAAGTAAATAAGATACCATAAGATGTGTTGCGCTGTACACGAATCCAATGATTCTGGTGGGGTCATGCAAGCCAGGAATTCCCCGAGGGCCCGCAAATTTCGGAGTTTGGCCGATTGGTACACATCCCTGGCCCTTGCTTCCTGAAGCTCCTTCGTTCTTAGATGTATGGCGGCCCAGTCAGGGGATTTTCTCAACAGGCTCTTGCCACCACCCTGTTAACCTCAAAATTTTCCCCTTCCCCAAAGTTACAGGCGTTCAACAATTTATTTTCCAGGGTAAACGGATTACTATGGGAGGCTTATTAATATATCACATGAATTTTGTGTTTTTGGAATACGAAGTGTTTCTAAGAAAAATCGAATCTAAAAATCCAGACTGCCCACGGGAGTGGGCCTGCTTCTGACCATCTTCCATTTCTAAGTTGTTGGAAACAGACCTCTCCTACTTCAGCGATTCTGAACTTTTGTTTGCACAGCTTATTGTACGTAGTCCACCAGAACCCATCTGGAGAGAAACCATCCCACTGTGGAGCAACCACAGAGGCTGACGCTTTCTGTTCTCTAAGATACATCAGGAACGGTCCCATTAATGCAAAAGGCGGATTAGCATAACAGTTCAGTCCAGCTAGTGGATAGGCAAAGACATTGGTGCCACAAGCTTCTTTCTCTGGCAGCCTTGAGCAAAATCGCATTTTGGGACATCCCCGAACATTAGCCGTTGTTGCGAAGCAGTCGATGTTGTGCCGTCCAAACATCATGTTCAACAGAGGAGAGAACCGTGGCATTAATGAATAACGAGACTCTTCATCCGGGACTACAATAGTTCCATCAGGTCCCCTTGAAAAGGAAACCACCTTCAGCTCCAAGTTGTTATCCGCGACAAATCTATAGAGCTTTTCTGCCAAGTCCTTGCATGCTTTCGCGCCCAGGTTAGACGAGAGGATTCTCGATGAATCCCAAATATTTTTATCCAAGATTATGTCCCAGCGTTGCGGGACCCGTTCTACTGGGATTTTGAACAAGGCTTCAGAAATCAAAATTGACTGATCCACCGACGAGCAGGTTCTCAAATCTCGATAACACGAAATTTCATCTTGGAATTCCCCTGCTCTGATTGATGCCGTAACTTTTGTACCATCGACGTTTGTATCCACGAGTATCGAGCAGTGGGCCTGCTTCCTAAATGCGGACACCTTAATCAGCGACGGCTGGAAGAGTTGACTCAAGTAGAGTTTGAAATGCCTCATTTGCTTACTGTTCAGGAAAAAACTTTTTCTGCAGAATTCGTGCCTCTTTGCCAGGAAGGCATACAGCTTCCTGCATGCAATAAGGATGCCCGGGGCTGCGATTGACATTGAAACCAACTTTCCTGCCACTCTTTCCAGGTCCCAGGCCGAAATACTTGACGAAGCTCGCAGGTCCGTTGCCAGGCTCAAGAACTTATCCCATTTTTTCTGCGGGATGAAGAATTCCTGCTTCGCAAGGTCAATACCAATGCCTAGCCAGGGGATGGTCAAGGACGGAATGAACTCCGTCTTCTCCAGATGAATAAAATATCCTGCCGCCGTCATGCATGACGAGACAACGAACGCCGAGATTTTGGCTCTTTCATGTTTCGTAAGAGTTGAAGCTCCCACTGGGGCCGGCCCCCCGGCATTATCATCAATGTAGTATAAATATGGTATCCCCAGCCTCCGGATGAATCCCGCGAATTCTCCCGCGAAGGCGCTATAAATGACCGGCGCTAGCTTCCATCCAAAATTGAGAACTGTATAGACGTAATAAACGCCATCCCACAGGAAACCCATGTACTGTTGCGACTCCTCTGTAAGCATCACATGGAAGAATCCGTTCGCTTGGTCCATAATAAATGCCGGATCCCCCACCTCTAGGATTTGTGGAAGCATTGTCACCGACTCGTAGGTAAACGGAATATCCTTACACCAAAGGTTAAGGAATCTTGCATCGTTGATCTTCCTTGGTTTGGCTGGCTCCACTCCTACCGGCATAACAAGATGCGGGGGAGAGCATTCCCCTTCTTTGCCCCAGACTCTTATCGCTCCCCACCTGAGCTCGTCCTGTATCTTCCCAGAGATCCAGGGGATCAAATGATCCGGTATCGTATGATTCTTGAACTGCATCCTCGGGGGTGTTCTTGAGTCGAAACGAGCCCCTTCGTAAGTGCCTGAAAAATGTTGGAAGAAATCCAAGATGGAGACTCCATTCTTTGCCCATTCTTTGACCAGCAATCCCATCTCTGATGATGTTACCACCGTGTCCCAATAGGGTACACTCATGGATAGTTCCCACCCGGAACTCCCCCGGATCCCTAGCTGGTGCGGAAAGGGGGTCCGGGACCAAATTACCACTGAGGGCATCAATTACTGAAGGGGCCAAGGTGTCCCGCCCTTGGGCTTCACATGGCCCTAAGGACTGCTGCCTGTCCATCACTTCCCGGGCACTGTCGAATCCTTTTACTGCCATGGTAATAAATGCAAGCGGGTCTCTCACACTTGTCGTAGCCGGCATGCCAGAATCCAGTGCGAAGTTGGCCAGGCTGTCAGCCAGTTTATTGTGGTCCCGTGCCACATGCTTGAAATTGAAAACACAATCCGGGCGCAAGGCCATGTGAGCTTTCCCAACGATAAGTAGTCTCTCCAAGTCTTTTGCGATAACGTTACGGGAGCCCGAGAATGCCGACACCACCAGCTCCGAGTCCCCAACAATTGTTGCTGTGGTCAGGTTCCATTCTATTGCTCTTTGGATTGCAATCACGGCCCCCACGAATTCTGCATAATTATTCGTCTTGGATCCAAGGCGCCCGTAGTCCCGGGTCCACTGTTGACCTTGTTCTGAGCAGAGTGCCACCCCGAACGAGGCTTGCCTCAAATCCGGCGATGCGTTAAAGCGGCATGCACCATCGAAGAAAAGCAATCCCTTCCGTGGGGCTGAGTTTGGCTCGTGTCCCTGTTCGAGACAACAACCACACCAGAGCACTCTTCCTTTCAGGAGAAATGCTCCTCGAAAATCGCACCCCGGTCTCTACCGGGCCCCAATCTTGTGGAAAGGGATGGACGATTTTCGAGCCTGGCCACTTCCAGTGTGCTACTCGTGTAGAGTAACCCACCCGTTGTGGTCAGTACTCTAACCGTCCAGCATCCCCATGTTAAAGGGAGGCTTCTATGACGGACGGGACCAGGTGGTCCGTGCAGGCAAGGTAATTGGCATTAATTGCCTGTATCCGCGAAGCACTCCAACTTGAGATATGCATCCCAAAGTCCGAAACCCAGTGTTCCGAAGCTGATCCCGAAATCTAACGTAGAGCAAAAAAAGCAAATCCAATTATCGAAATCCAGGATCCCGAAGGCTGAAATCTGAAAATTTAACGTAGAGCAAAATCAGCGAAATCGAAATATCGAAAATCTAACGTAGAGCAAAAAAACAAATCCAAAATTCGAAAATCCAGCATCCCGAAGACTGAAGACTGAAAATCTAACGTAGAGCAAAATCAGCCAAATCGAAATTTCGAAATCTAACGTAGAGCAAAAATACCAAATCCAAAATTCGAAAAATCCAGCATCCCGAATTTGAAATCTGAAAATCTAACGTAGAGCAAAATCAGCCAAATCGACATTTCGAAAATCTAACGTAGAGCAAATTCACAAAGATGCAAAATTAACTTATCAAGCAAATCCATATCACATACAACAATGCATTTCAATTTGGTATTTAAACCTGGAATCTGATGTTACAAGGTAAGACAGGCATCCTGGCCCGCTCCCAAATATTGATACACTATATACATATTATACAGACCAGCATTCTGGCAACTTTTGACGATTTCTAAACAGGCTCCCTTTGAGGAGGTGGTGGCAACTGAGGCAACTGGTTTTGGTTATTCCTATTGTCATTCTTATTTCGTTTGTCCACCCAAGTCACATTGATGGATCCATCCTTGTTCAACGCATAAGGGGACTTGCAGTCCCGCAGCATATGTGACCCCTGGCATTTTGGGCATTTGGCATTACCATCTGCAGGGGCTCCCGGTTTTGCAGTAACATGTTTAGTGGCTCCTGATAACGAGGCCTTCTTGGATTGGGTTTTAATGAACATCTGCAATTCTGACTCGTGCGCATCATCCTTCTCACACTCTGGAACTGTAGCCCTTATTTGTTGATGTGCAAACAGGGCAATGTGATTGTCCGGCAAGGACGCATCCCTAGTACCTTCTGCCAACTCCCTCTCGATGAGAGTGGCAAGGGAATACAAGGACTGAGGAGTCTCCGGCTCCCTCGAACTAGCTCCCGGCAAACCAAAAGCAGCTGCCACCTTTCGCATCAGCTTCGGTATCTCCGGCACCGATTTCCCCGGGTCAGGCACCAGTCCAACAGCTCGCTTCTCAATCGGTGTGCTTTCAACCAGTTGGAGACCCCCTTGGTCTCCTCTTGCATGGATCTTTGGAGCACCGAGTCCACGTACGCCAGAATGTCGAATCCCGGCGTCATCGATGATGCCAATCCCAAAGGAGCCTGCTCCCTCATGCCACCATCCATCTTCATTTACTTGAGGTTGAGGAAACACTCACATATCGTCCTTTGCCTTGATACAAACATGCATAATAATGTGTTACAACAGTAACATCTTCTCGCCCCCACTCTGACAATGCACGTAATGCAATAATCATAAGGGGTCATAATCTGAGGCAATCACATCACCCTCCCTAATCATTAATTCCAGCTGCATCAGCTTGTCACGAGCATGCAATTTTTCATCGATCGGATCAAAGAAATTTTCATACCTATCCTCACATCGAACAAAGCAATCATAGTCATCATAAATGCAGTACTTATTGTCCAACATTACAGGAACTATTTCGTCATAATTAGAGCAACTTCATCATCATGATAACAGCAATAATTTCAATCCTATTTTCAGCAATCCTCACAGCAATTCAAGTTGTAATATAACAAATTCATATCTTCAATATAAACAAATTCATATTTTCAAATAGCATTCATCTCAATTGCAGCAATTATTTATCATCATAATAACAGCAAACAATTTCGATCCTAATCACAACAATTAATGCCAAATTTTTGAAACAATGCAATAATCAGGAAATTACAACTCTCATGCAAGACTGCCCTCAGAAAAATAATACAACTATATCTACCACAGATATGTGAATCTGTCCTCCCCATATGGGAGTTCATCCACAATCAGCACAGATCTACACAATGGACATCTGACTACTTTTCTATAGGTCATGGTGAAAACAGCATGTATTGCTGCTGGCTGGACCAAGCTGGTCAAATGGTACATTTCATTCAGGCCATCGAAACAGGCTACATGATAGTGGTGATTGCATGCAGTTGACACACACGGCATCTCTCCTAGCAGGCTGGCTAGGCAAATGGCACAATCATCTCCCACCGTTGGGGCAGTCAGAGTTCTTGTGAGCACCACTTCATCATCAGCCTCCCGAGCCTGCAATATCAACCAATTTTTGTCAAGAAGGCCCATAACCAGGAGCTTACATCCGACCAGATATTTTGGAACCAATTGTCCACATAAACAACCCCCACGGGGTACAATGTCCCTCCAAGAGGAGACACCTCACAGATTGAGGATTTCAAACAACAAAAAAAACCCCACGGGGTACATACTCTTCCAAGAAGAGCCTCACTCAGTGTGAGGATAACCAAGTTCTTGTTGTCCCCACGGGACACAAGCAGCATTTTAAATTCAAACTTTTAAAGCAAGTCAAAACTTTTAAATTGGCAGGCTACAAACAGCAAGCATAAAAGTTCACAAGAACCAAATTTCACCACCTAGGAAGCGCCCACAAGCACGGGTACTGCGCTCCTAGATTACTGCAAGGGCCCTAACTAATTACTCTTTGGGACAAGGACGGGGACCGGACTATTCTAAAAGAGGGGAAGAATTCCTAACTAGTGAAACGGGTTGAACAGGCTGATTAAGTTTGTATCAAACTACAGGGAAGGAGAAGGCCCTAGCAAATTAAACCGAAACGAATTCAAATTTCTAAAGGAAAAGGAGAGGGCAAGCAGGAGCGCTCGGGCTAGCTACCTGGGCTGGTTGCAGAGGTTCTTGTGCTTGGCTTGCGGGGGGGTCGAGGCCAGAGAAAAGACCTTGCTCCGCATTCGGGTCCGTGTGCGGGCCGAACCCCGGCGGGTACGTCGGGGGCTGCGCGGCTCCCGGCCGGACGTACAACGGGGACGGGGGCCGTCGGGGGCCCGTGCCCTCGGTGACCGGGACAACTGGAGGCGTTTGGTGTCCCGATTCCCGGGACACCAAGTCAGTCGGGACGTCCCCCATTGGCGGGGGGACCGGCCCCCCGCGTTCAGATCAGTACGCGGGGTCAAAGTCACAGGTGTAGCCATATCCCCCGTCGGGGGCGTACGTGACCTCTCCAGCACCTCGCGGAAGCTCTCCAAATTCCGAACCATAGTTGCTCTGGACTGGTTGTTCGACACCTCCAGACCAGGGACCTTGGCACAGATCTTCCGAAGGTGCTCGGTCTTAAAGATTGAGGGGTTCAGAAGTAATTCCTTGCTAGGCAGCACGAAGAAGTTAAGTCCAGTAAAGGCGTTCACCGTCAGGTCGGGAATAGTCAGCCTTTCCTCCGTCGCGTGGTGGACTTCATCGCGGGACGCCTGCGGACGGAGAGGGAGGCTGGCCCCCCCCGCAACATCCTCCGCCAAGGACGTTCTCTGCAGCACATTTCTTGCCGGAGGAGGAGAGTCAGCGCGTCCAGGGGCAGCTTGGTCGCCAAACGACAATTCCTGCAACAAGGACGGTCCGGACGGCGACTCCGGCGTTTCAACATTCTCTCGGGACCACCTTTCCCCCGCGTCGACCACCTCGTCACCGTCTTCAGATTCATTAAGACCCAACGAGCGAAAGATTGCGGGCTCCTCCCGCGGAGGGGAGACCCGCGGAGCCGAGGTCGCTGCATTAAACGCGGACGACATAACGTTGGGCACGGAATTCTCATCAAGCAGACGGGGCCGTGCGCTGCGGGAGGCGCGGGTCGCCCTCCGCAAATCAGAACTAGTAGCGATTGCTGCGGAAACCATGATTGTAAGAAGAAAACTTGCGTTAGGAAACGGAGAAGAAAGACGCAGCAATCGTCAGCAGGTAGGAAAAGTGAAGTATTTTCACCAATTTCCGACTTAAGAGCGACACTCTGCGACACTTGGACTACGAAGCTGGAGGTGAACCGCCACTTCGCGATTCTTCATTTCCGCGATCCGAGGAGTGAGATCGGACGATCCGTCTCCTGAATGACGGTCATCACTGATGACGGAAGGAAAGTCGGCGATCAACAGTGGTTTCATCCCGCATCGCCCCGGTCATGGCAGGCGATCGATCGGGGTCGGCTAATCGGGGCCACCGGATTCCTCTAACGATTTCAATATTTCATAATGATTTACAAAACAAAACACGCATTATTTTGCAAATCCAACCGGTAGATATAAACATCTCACTACAATGAACATATCTACCGGTTAGATATGCCTTTCGGGACGAGAGCCCCCTTGCCACACTCTCGTCCTCTGCCGCTTCCGACATCCCACCCGAGGGCTCTGGCTACCGCCCTAAGCACGCGCCCCAGAAGCCCAACCCATCTCCGCGTTCCCCTGTTGCCATGGCCCTTCGCATGCAGAAGCAATCGTCAGCGCCCTTGGAGGGAATAATAATAAAACATTTACGCTAGCAAAGGGGACAAAGTCCTGAGAGTGCGGTATCCCTGCAAAGCAGGCTAGTGAAAACACCAGGGGCTACTCCCTCTGCTATAGCGCGCCCACAAAGGGGCTCAACCCACTTTTAAGCAGGGTGACATCTAGAGAAAAAGCTAGGTGCAGAGCAAAAAACTCTAGAAGATGGAGAAGCAGCCATGGCCGGGTGAGTGGAGGGGTGGCTGTATCTGAGCGGTGGGGAGGGAAGTCGAAGAATTAAGGGGGTATTTGGAGACGTTGAGGAAGGGGGTCAGGTGGGCGGGGAGAGGGAGGGTGGTGGGGGAGGGGAGGGGGGGGGAGGGCCCCTCCCCTAGGGGACAGAGAACCATCTTATGTTGCAAGACTTTTGAAAATTATTGCAGGAGGGTTTGAAGAAAGTCGTTTGATTGTTGCACAGCTTCTGTTTCTGTCATGGTCTCACTGCCCAGGATGTCAACTGTATGCGGGTCAGTGTTCAAGGTGGTGGTGGTGTTTAACAGAAACACGTCTCGCCTATTTTTGGTGTGTTGTCTACAGATTCTTGAAAGTTTTTTAAGGAGAGGTTTAATCTTGCCACGGGGAACACCTATCGTGTTGAGGACAGTACCAAAAAGAGGAGGGAGGTACCCTATGAGTGTAAGTACTTTGGGCCATTTCACGGTGCTTATGAAGGGCTTGGAATTTGCATTGGTGATTGTCGTGTCATGGTGACCACCATAATATTGCTCAGCACCATTCTGATGATAGGGGGGGTCTTGAGTGGGCCATGGGCACAACGAAGAAGGAAGTACTTTGTCACTTTCGTTCAGAACTTCATTCCAAATGGAGGGCAAGTGGACGTCCGACTCGCCCAACTCCATGTACCTCAAGTGGGTGGGCACAGGTTTTCCCTGCACCGTCTGCTTCCGCATGTGGCACGTCACGGACTCCCACCCCGACACTCGTGGTGCCTGCCCGTACGTGTGCGTCGAGGCATTCGCGAACAACCGGCACCTTGAGACATCGCGGGCAGCCACTGCCCGCCCGCCGCTTGATGCATCCGCCGCCGCGCTCACGGCACCGCCCCCTGAAGTGGACCCGCCGGCTCCACCCACGGAGCAGCCTACCGCGCAGCATTCCTCT